>WHPZ01589283.1:0-20434 GCA_016617965.1 Macrosiphum rosae | reverse complement strand
AAAAAAACATGCTGTTGCATATAAATCCTAGCCCTGCATATTACTGTGAGAAGTGAATATATAATAATACCGCAATGTGTAGTGATTTTATTATAGATGTTAAGTCAGTTAAGTTCTGAGTAGGAAATCTTTCATTGCGTGCTAAGCATCCATTTATACGCGTGCACAATATATATACACATGCCAATTGCCGAATAAGAAGTAATCAGAAATTCCTAACTGCAGTGCTTTATTATTTTACCACATGGTCTACGATTCATCTCAGACAGAGTAAAATTCAAGTAAAAATGTAAGATTTTTAATTTAAAATTAAATTTGTAAATTGAATGTACAAATGCATGTAAGAGAAAATGCGTGTTGAAAATACACTAATATTTTGGTCTATTGATAACAATATTATGTGTCTTACTATAATATAATTATTCTTGAATCCTTTTATGGGTGGTGGAAAAAGTTTATATAGCACATAACACACAGCATTTCAAATAAAATACGTAGGCTCATCACATTTTATACATATAGGACCTGCCTATACATTATATTGGGTAAAAATGTATAATACTATTCAGTTAGTGGGCACTAACCTGCGGCGAGGGGCGTCTATGTTCTGTCTGAATTTTTCCGACTTGAATAGTAAATGGTTATATTATAATATTTGTCGTTTCTCTTAAATTATGATAATGATATTTGAAATCTTAATAGGCATAATATATAGGTATGCCTATTCGTATATAGGTAGACATATATAATATATATAGGTATATATATAGATATACAATTATCAGTAGGTAGATGGTACCTACTACAGAAAACAAATTAATGTGGCGAGATTCATTAGCATGCAGATTAGACGAAAAACTAATCCATGGTTATGATAATATAATATTATATGTTTTTGCTTCGTCTAGTGTATAGCTAAATGGGAATTGTATACGGTGCACATATACTGACCCAGCGGTGTGCACAATGCCCGGGCACTTCTCACCATGACCGATTTTCCCACTTGGCCCTTACAACGCGCAGACATATTATATATTATAACGTACATTGTACAAACTACCAAATTACAGAAGTTTTTTTCCGGTATATAGTTATCTTTAACGATCCGGATATCTAATTAAGTGATTTTAATAGTCAACACATCCTTTGAAGTTATGAATAAATGTACAAGAATAACAAAGACTTAACAACGACTTGGACGGTATCCCGAAATTTAGAATTGCTGAACCGTAAACGGCTTTCCGCAGTACCCATAGGTATACGAAATCATACAAGGTGATGTAATTATAAACTGTACGCAGTGTATTTATTTACAGTGTATATTTTACCATATACCTGCTTAAGCAATTATTTGCTTTTCTAATTCAAAGTGATGATTATTATTAATAATAATTACGAGGAAATTCGTATGTAGTGTGGCTAAGTATAGGTATTATAGAACCTATTTTTTATTTCATAAAGGTTCCGAATATGTTAAAGACCATCGTGGTTTGTAAAATGTACCCTGAAAATAAAATAAGGTTTATCATCTTAATTTAGTAATATCATAAAAAACCACATCATTGCAAAACAAATACATCGTTCGGATTCAGTTGTAGTCGCCATCAATTAATATAGCTGTCTGTTTAGGTACTTATTTCATGCATCTTAAAATATTATATTAAGTAAACCTATAGGTAGGTCTTTTCCTATTTTTAATATTAGTCATGTTAACCAAAACAGTTGGCAGTTCAAACAATATTTAATTAAAACTTATTTAACTTTTCGGTTATTGTATAATAATATATTTATTGCTTTAACTATATATAGTGAGAGCAATAATTAACCAAAATATACAATCTATAATATTAGCCATTAGCTACATAGTTACTGAAGGTAGTTCTTCCTAAAAATCAAGTCTTTCCTTAAGTAAGTGTATACTAAAAGTAATTTTTTTTTTTTGCAATAATTGCAATAAGAAATACTCTCAATAAAAAAAAAACTGAAAAAAATTTTGTTTTGTGGTACAGTATCTCTGATAAGTGGCTATAATAATAATTATTATTGTGTTTTCCGTAGAAAATGTGGTGAGAAAATAATATGAACTGGCAATGTATTTTACCACATATATTATATTACGTGTTTTTGTGAGAAGTGTATATTTTCTTACTCCGCGTGATTAATAGACATAAAGATAGGCATATACATAAAGTATATATTAAATGTAATATTGGTGTAAATAATGTAAATAATAATTTGTATTCATATATTAGTAACGATAATTGTGAGGCATCAGGGCATCATTATACT
This sequence comes from Macrosiphum rosae, assembly GCA_016617965.1. Classification (NCBI taxonomy): domain Eukaryota; kingdom Metazoa; phylum Arthropoda; class Insecta; order Hemiptera; family Aphididae; genus Macrosiphum; species Macrosiphum rosae. Next base: position 18,145 of record WHPZ01589283.1, on the reverse strand, counting down.
ACATTTTTTTTTATCAATATTCCGGGAAGTTTAAGTCCCCCTCTCCATCCACCGAAAGAAATTTGGCCTATATTTGCGCTTATGGGCACATGCAACTATAATTTACATTTAGAATACATATACAATTTCAGTTTAACTATACCTAACCAATATTATTTTATTTTTGTATTCTATTATATACCTATTGGTTATACTATAAAAAATATTATATTATTATATAATATTATGTGTATATATAAAACGAGAGTCGTACAACGAGAGGTGGCTCATCATATGTATTTGAATGCGATAAAAAAAAAAATATTTGTATATAATAAAGAATTTTTTGTAATTACACATAATTAAATTGGAGCCATCGAATTTACTCGTACAATTTAAATGTATAATATGTACCTATTATACATATTATATACTGCTGAGTATAATATCATCGTCTACATGAGTAGTTCCCAAAGTTTGTAGCACGCTGTATACCTTTATCGGAAATATTATCTGGTCCAAAAATAACCCAAAATATGGCAGTAAGCTGCTTATTCCTTGTGATTAGTCATGTTTTGACTTAGAAAAGGCTGCAGTGAACCTTCGTTCAAACATTTTTTGGTTTGTCGAAAACCTTTGGAAACCATTCGCATATATTCTTCACACACGTCGTCCATGTATTGGCATATATTGCGACTTGGTCACACAACCGTGGACCCAGGGGTGGATTTATTTTTTTTTTTTTTTTNGGGTGAAGTGGTGGTCACCCCATTTGGGCTTTTTTTTAACGATTACAGTCAAGTCTTCATTGCCCTTCATATATCACTCATAAATATGTCTACTCACCCTCTCCCCCTTAAACGAGCTTCGGATCCGCCCTTTCACGGATCCGCAATAACATCGAGCCACAGACCCCGTCCGAGGGATCGCCGACCACATACAATATTGAGAACCACTGATCTAAGACATGAGCTGCAGTATGAGAATCGTCATTCGGGGAGCGTACAAGGGTCGTTATGATAAAAAAATAATAATCATAATAATAACAAATACGAGATAATATTATGCCTGTCTCGAGTCTTGCACAATCGCTCTGTATACACAAACGCTCGCTCATCAGTATCGTCGTGGTGCGTACGTATATACGAAACGCTGCTCAAACGCTCCGTTCTCGTTTTGTTGTTATAAAATATAATAAATCGTCACCGCTACGTATTGTGCCGCAGCGTACTTTTTACACGGCCGACCTGACGTGAGTGATGGCACCGCCAATGTTATAATATTAGTATATTATTTTTGTTATTATTATTATTATTATGGTATACCGCACGTGTGCTAGCGGCGTGTGTGTCTGAAATGCCGCCGCCGCGACAGTTTATCCGGCAGCGAGTGATCCGTGTCGGCGCGGCTCCCGTCTCAGCCGCCGACGCTTTCGACAAACGGTCCCGGACGACACATAAATCTGCGACGGCAGACGGTGGTCGTCGTACTATAATCATTTTTTTCCCCTCCCCGACATGTTTGATGTAATATAGGTAACAGTCAGCAGTGTGATCTGCCGGCAAAAAGATGTCTTCAGATATAATGGAGACACGAGAAATCCCTTCTTTTTTGGGGGGGTGACATGCCCACCACCCCTAGGCCACACATATACCCCTAGAACCTAACACCAGATTTTCGAGAAGTGAAGAGGCGCCTTCATTCATTTGGTTGGGGCGGTGGTAGGAACCACAAAGTTTTCTCTGCGCCTGCAGGTGAAAATAATATATATTCTATTGTTTATTAGGGCGAGAACTGAATGTTCTTCACAGATCGCTCCGAATGTCTGGTCCAGTTTTGACCTCCGTTTAGATAGATGACTGCAGGCGGAAACGTGTGTGCGATAAATTTACCTAGTGCATAACAAGGTCACATAATTATCAAGTAGGTACCTATACTGGCCGTTTATCGACGGATTGCTTTCAGCCGGTAGATCACACTGTTGACTGTTACCTACCTAATATTATGATTTTTGGCATATAATATTATAATGAATGGTCTGGTGCAGGCGTATTATAATATATTATTATTGTATAGTTGTTTTCTAGTTATTAAATTACATGATTCAGACAAACTCGTTCGGAATATTTTCGTAGAGGGCGTGCCGTTTGTATGCACCAAAATATTCCAATCGAATATATTTCAATACATGACACCCATTTTCACCCCTATTGGCCGCGTAGAGCCGTCTTCCTTGACCGGACGTCGATTGTTTTTGGCTAAACTGAAGGTGGCACAGATCAGAATTGCGTTTTTCGAATGCAGTTGTTATAATTTATAATCGTATCGAGATTCGACTTTCCAAAAATAATTTTAGTTGCTGCAGACTGGTGGACACTGGACCTAAATAAAAAAATAACGATCACATATATCTACATCAGTCTCTGCTGCTGCTCGAGTGCTTGACCATATAATTTTGTTAAGCAACAATGCAATGGTACCTATATATATTAATATAATCTGTCGGTCATCACACGCACAGACATGCCTCGAACTATATTAATAGTATATTCACATATTTTACACTTAAGTTCTGTTCCAACAACTATTTCGTAGTAGGTAAAAAAGTTCAATTTTGTTCAACCACTAACCACTTTTCCCACCAACCGAGCTATATAAGATTATCACATGATTATACATCCTAATAATATTATAAACGCGAAAGTTTGTTTCTTTGTTACTATTTCACGTAAAAACTACTGAATGGATTTTAATTAAACTTAACAATAACATAGCTTATACAATATCAGAATAACACATAGGCTACAAATCATCCCCTTAGGTCCAACCAGGGAATAGGCTCAAACGGGGATTTAGAGATTTAAGGTGGAAATTGTTGTTTTTAAATGGTTGCCATGGGTTTCAAAACTATTACAATAAATAATTATTGGTTGCCGTGAAATCAGTGTATGCATTCAATGCAATTATTTTTTTTACGCTGTGTTTTGATATTATATGTAGGTATCGCAATAAATTAAGTAAATATTGAGCGCATTCTGCTCACTTATAAGTTACGTAGGTACATAAAACAGTCACGATGCCACGTATTCATGGACGAGGAGGAAATATTGGTCGACAGAATCGGCATTAACAATTAGTCCAACCGTTCAGGAGGAGTTCAGTGACATATACTTGGTATAACTTTGATACTTAAGTTAAATTATAAAGTTACGTACAAACAGCACGGGGTCCGTGATCTATCGAAAGTATAGATTGCCTACCTGATAATATACTGCTGCAAATCAGAATTTTTATTCCAGGCAACAGAAAAGTTAAGATACATTTTGAACACCATACACCGAATATTAAATAACGAATTGAATAAGGTTTGAGTCAAATGGAGTTGGTACATTTAACGGGAAACGAAGTGCACAGGATCAGTTAGTATAAAATAAAAATAAAAATAAATTTTATATAAGATAAAGAAAATAGTATAATCTTTTATATTATTTACGAATTTACAACAATCATTGGGTATATCGCATTTACTGTATGTACAACAGTTCTCAAAGGTAACCAAATCCATAATATGTTAAGATATATCTTATACTTTATGGCTGATGTGTAATATTATCAATAAATCAAACGTTAACGATTATTACTTATTATTTCATATATCTGGTATGTAACATAATAATATATATTACTAAGAATGTAGCACCTGCAGCTGTACTTTTGCTATATCATAATCGTAACGGTCGATATAAACCAAAATTGCTGTCCGTACCCCGAGCAGACAATCGCCCGCTCGAGCTCGTATGCACATCATATGGCGTATATATACATAATATTATAATTATTGCAAATGTACGCAGAACCATATAGTTTATCTCTACATACGTATTAATATCGTATACAAATGTAGTATATTGTGCATGATATATACGCGTGTGTATAATATAATAAGTGTTGGTATATTATATTATATTCGATGACGAAGCGGGCCCGGCGGCGGCGGGGTCTGCAGTGATTTATCGCGTTGGTAAAAAAAAAAACCAGAACGAACGGAAAACACGAGTTTTGCTAGTCGTGAATTATAACAAAGACCCGAGCGGCTTACACACACACACACACACGTCACACACGTAAAATACGGACCACTGCTTATACCTACATGTATATATTGTATATTATTCCACCTATAACCTGCGCAGTAACCCGCGCACTGTACGCGCATACACGGCGAAACTCGAGAGAAAATCGGACCGTGCACGATATTATTGGGAGTTTAGGTCTGTACAAGTATATGATATATTTTACACGATGCTGCAGGTATACGACGACGCGTTTTTCCACGGATGTCGTTATATTATAATAGTGTATATTATATATTTTATCATTATATATATATATTATAATACGGTACCGCGTATACCTAGCTAGACCATGCGGACGGGCGCGCGCGAGCGGTCAGAGGTGTCACCTGAGTGCGGGACCTCTCCGCCGATGCTAATGACCAGAGTCCCGGGCGGTTCGTTTGATGTTTAGGCGAGGAACACCCAACGAGAGCACGAGGCGTACGTTATTATTATTATCATATATATATACATAGATACCTGTATAATAATAATAATATGTATACGTGCCTGTACTCTCGTTTGCTTGCACCTCCACCGCCGCAGCATCCGTCGTAAATGCGTATGCCCATAGCTATATATGTGTATATTATTATGTACAACGCGTATATTTATCATATCTATGTATATATTATGTATACAATACCTTCAGGGGTACTCAAATAATACCGCGGATAGTAATCGTATTCACAACAACGAAAACAATAATCACAGTATAAGGTTCGCGCAAACTATACGAAAATATGCAACAGGTAGGTGTCCGAAATTATTCGACATTTCAGTTCTTTTTCATAATATTATTTTGTTTCTCATTTACAGAGTGTACATAATATTTAATACGATATCCTATATACTCTTAAAGGTTATTTACATGATATTATAATATGTTTAAAACAGGTATCTAGGTAAATTAATTTTAACGATAAACAACGCGGCGTATAATATAATATGATGGTGTCAGCGTAAACCGGCAAGACACGCGTGGTCGAGCATGGTCATAATACGACGAACATTTTGTTTTGGATAATAATGTAATCAGTGAGTATAAAAAAATGCTCTTCTCGTCAACCACATAACTGCAGTCCGCCCTCGCTAATTGTTATGCAAATTTAAAATTTGAGTGCGATTGGCGCTGCAGACGATTATTGTTTGTACTGTTTTCGAAAATCGTTCGATCATAATTAGCATCATTTACGTGTGTCGTGTCCTAACGCTAAGTATAATAATACATTTTAATTTCAATATTCATATAATTTTGTATAGTGCGTGTTGCGGGCACCTGGTGCATTGTCGAAAACGACATTTATAGGCTAATTTTTTAATCCGGTTTATTCAGGGTTTATTGGTCACGCGTAGAAATATACTATAGCTGATAAACTTCTAAAAAAAAAAAAAATAATATATTATCTATATAGGTATACACTTAGGTCGAGTTGGCGTTAGGGAAAGGTGCCAAGAACACGCAATAATTCCTTTGAATTTATAGATTTAGCCACCACTTTTAACCCGATGACTGGTCGGATAAGAAAAAATAATACAATATTTAGGATGTGTCAGTATTTAATGGAGAATCTCCTCCCATTTAGAAATCTTCGGATGTAATGCATAACAATATGATTTACGTATAAAAACGCGTGGGTGACGTAATTTGATCGAAAACGTGATCGTAAAACAATTCTTTACTCAAATGATTGTGTATTATTGTTGAATGAATTACTAATGAATTATTCCGTTTTGCGATAACCCGAAAGACCTTCTCTTCCTCATCGGTGTTTTTCAGTTATAATTTGATTTATGGAAATAATTCCGTTTAATTCTAATACATCACTGGCTAGTTAGTAATTATAGAAGAAACCAAAGTTAATCTATGAACAATCAAAAAACTTTTTAAGTGTGTTCCGAACCTTCCGATACATTTAAATATCAGTATTTTGATTGTTTTAAGTATCAAAAATACAGTTTCCCAGCTTAAATATTTTTAAATTTTCTCGAGAAACAAAATCTATAGTACTGAAAGTACTTTCTAAATACTAAAGTATTTTCCTTCTATGTGTTTTTAATTTTATGCATAAATGCAGATACTACCCATTGGCGGAATTTTAGAGAGGGCTGATTTTTAAAAATATGTTATTGAATATTATATTATGTAAGTCGCTCTTTGCGCTTGTTAAAATCATCTCACCTCATAAAAACTATGAAAAACCACGAAAAACCTTACTGTGATTTATATTGGACATTCTACATCATAAACGTAAACGAGTATGGAATATGTATGTACATTATATTAGCATTTGTGAACTATATCCTAACATTTGACTTTAAAGATATACAAATTATATGTTAGGTAATGAATCTTTATCCAATCATATTTTATTTGAATACGTTACTATATATATATATATATATTATATATTTATCATTTATATAGTATAGAGGCCAGTGACTTCTTGGTAAGTTCTAATTTCTCTGTTTGTAAGTTTTGAGAGTCTTCCTCCATTTTCCTGTGCAGTTATCTGTTAAAAGCGTTTAGATGATAAAAAAATAAAATTGTGATTTTAATAAAAAAACAATAAATTTGTTCATAGATAAGCGCACACAGTGACAGCCCTAGTGACTCATTGACATCTATTGACAGCCCCCATCAACCCCGTATGTTCATAATAAAATCATAGGTACGTATCTACTAAAAATCAATAAACTAATTAATATCCTTAAGGAGTTTTGGTACAATATTTGAAAAGTTATTCATTAAGCTGAATACTAATATTAACATAGGTAGTATTCGAGCTGGCTAAAATTTTTTTTTCAAACCGATTTTCTTAACACTTTATTTATTTTCATAGAAACGCACGTCAACAATAATACAAAATAGAATAATAAAGAAAAATTATTTAATTCCAAGTAAAATGTAACACGTTACTATAGATACTTTTCCTCTGCACTATACTCATAAACATAATGTCTATGACTCTTCAATTTCCCTTGCAGAGAAAAAAATATCTAGTACCTACCATGCTATAGTATACTTATACTTAAAATATTTCTTCAGAATTTAAGATTATATTTCTTTAAATCAATATTGACTAGATAAACTGAATTGAAAACAATTAAACAGTATCAACCTATATTATTTATAGTTATATATAACTTAGGTACTTACTATAGGTACTTACTTATGCAAACATTTTAAATGTTTTTGGTGCATTAAATTTTAATACTATGCAATATACATTATACACAAACATAACGATTTTAACGCCGTATTTCAATAATATGAATTTGACTATACTTATAGGTAATAATAGGCATGGACGTATGTACTATAATATAGTACGCATATATAATATATATATAAAAAAAACAACATGTCTGATAACTTTTTCTTCCTAAATATTAAGTTAAAGTAGGTTAAGAACCTCTGTAGTTGAAGCCTATACTAACAGAAAAACGGAAATACTTACGAAGCACACAAACTAATTTTGTTATTTAGTTGTTAATCAAAAACAAATAACCCCAGATAGCTACTTGATATTTTTCCATAGATATTAATTAATTATCCATAATAATTTTCTAGACATACATTTTCCAAAATTATTTTAGCTCTTCTCGCCTTATTTATAGACATTTTTTGCTTTTTTCGACTAAAATGATCACACTGTTTTTAAACGATCCAAAAACCTTGATTTGAAATTTAATATAAGGTTCCTAATTGTATGTTCTTACATCAATAAAAAAAATACCAAAAATTCATTGTCCACATTTTTTTACCAGCATTTTAACTATGAAAATGTGCTAATAATTTTGTAGTTTAAAATGCAAGACATTTTTAATTTGTATCATACATTGATTTTATTGACTTGGTAGTTTGGATAATCTATGTAAGTTCTTTATTATATATGCTCACAGGTATGGTGTTTAGTAATATCAAGGGCAGAGGACATATACCTACTCCTAAAATTCACAAAATATGCAATCACTTATGCACTAATATATTTTTTATTTCTAGTCACTTAATAAAAACATATAAAAATAAATAAATAACATTTAAATTAGGAACAACGTTACGGAAAAATGACACCTTTTATTTGGTACGTGTGAACACTCAAATACTCAATTGATCAGCTCCCAAAGCGGCAGTGCGTAGAGGCTTCCAAAATATGAAATGGTATAGGTAAGAACTTGTTGTTGTTAAAAATATTTAAAAAAAATAGCAAAAAAAAACAAACAAACATATGCCTCAATTTCGAATATGACGTTATATTATGCAACATAAAGCAAAAGATTTGGTTTTGTCGTAAAACAAATTAATTTCTAGTTGGCCTTTTTTACGGTTGTCGCAACTCAAATATGTAAATGCTAGAAGTTGTTCACCCTTGTAATAAGTAATAATGACTAGGTATAGCATAACATATATAGAGTTGTATAGTTGGGTAACCTTTATAAGGTAATGATTTATGAATTTATTATCATTTATCGGAATGGTATTTAACGGCAATACCGAAAATATTATCTTTAATTAATCAATATAGTGTTAGCTTATATAATAAATACTAATAATAATAATAGTACTTAAAAATGAACACCATGTCTCACAATATTAAATTATATTATGTATAATACGAATTAGGTCTGTAAAAGTCGTATTGGTCAATTTGGTACTTTGCAACGTCTTGTCCGTGACCTGTGTACGTAGCGGGTTACTGATCGAATCAAATTTATTGGTATATAATGTCTTAATTCTATTACTAATCACTATTGCAGTGCGTATAATTTGTTAAGTATTATAGGTAGCTAATTTGAAGAGTGTCTAATTGGACATTTTGTTTTAGAGTTTGTTAATCGATTTACTGTGATGTACCTTATTATACCTATCATAAAATTATAATATCGAGGGCGTTTAATAATTAAAAGCGCACTATTAGCGATATTTTTCCCATTCAAAATTAACTATTTAACTGTTAGTCATCATAGCATTATCCATATCGTCATCTTTTAAAACCACACCATTTCTATAACTCTACATTGGTAAAATACAAAACCGTACGGAACCTACCCACTAAAATAAACCAAAACCCGTCGGTATGAGACAGCAACTGTCAGATGTGCTAGCACTTTAAATTTTAGCTGTCCTGTTGTATTGATCGATGCTTTTTAATAGAACGCCCACGATACATACATAATATAGCATAATTTTTAATCTACAGCATCACAATATTATATTTCAATATTAATAAAGCTACGTATAGGAATTCGAATTGCAAGCAGCTTGGCGTCTACTTCACGGAAATAGCCCGTCTACGTCCGCACAGTTATCGACAAATTATATTAAATTTCCCGAGTGCGTCCACAGTGCTATTATCGACAAATTGGATTGAATAGCTTGAGTTCGCGCCCAATGGGAGGACTAGCAGTGTAGGACCATTTGTAGGTAGGTTCTGCCCATTTAAAATAAGCTAAACGGCTAAATTTTTTAATCTAAAAGTACAGATACAGATCCAACGTCCGACTATCATGGTTTAAATGTACACAATTATTATAAAATATTATTCTAAAATTTGTATAACGGTTGCAAGCAAAAATAATAAAATAAATAATAAAAACCAAATATTTTTGGAGAATAATTGTGTAAGGCTTACCTAAGCCAGTCCATCTAGTCGCAGTGAGTCCTGGTCACGTAACTCTAAATAAAATGGGACGCACTCGAGCTATGGCAAAAATATGACCTTTTTTCTCGGGACGCACTCCAGCTGCATATGCCTTATTCCAGAAGCTCTCAGGACATTACAATTCGATGGCCTCGTTCAAAACTGTTGTATGTGAAAAATAATGGTTTTACACTAGAGCCAATTAATTTTTTTTAATTTTGTATGTATCACTGAACAGATCAAGGAATATTTAAACTAAATTTAATAGTTTTAATGCATTGTTCATTTACTCAATTAATAATATATAAGAACACTTTATGAATAAAATATATTTAAAAGTTAATATATTTTTGGTTTGATAAAACCGTTTTTTACATATTATTGCACAACAGTTACAAGTATACAAATTCATAGGAATTCACACATTTTTGAATTAACAATAAAGTATTATCATAGAACAATATTACTCGTGCAAACCACAATAAACTACTCTATCTGATGGTTCAAATATGTACTATATCACATGTGACATTTTGAAAACATTAAATATTCATGTTCCCTATAGGAACATACACTTAACCCATTTTCGTAAAATATATACTTACAAAATGTTTTAACTAAGCCATCGAAATATGAGCCATTTCACAAATGACACTCCTTAAGTAGTACAAAAAAATATCAATAATTCTAAAGTACATTATGGTTTTTACTCTTTAACTTTTAAGTATATTAAAGAATTTATAATAAGAATATATTGAAGGAAAAATGGAGGCAAACATGCTTTGTGAATCATTATATTATATCATATTATTATACAACGTGTAATTACACTGTACCACCACTACCTTGCGATTTATCTTAATACAATAATGAATATATATCCCCGAAAATTCCTGTCTACATCACTGCCGCCACTATCATATTATTGTCTAAGGTTGTATAATAATATGTATTATATAGTTTATGGCATGCATTATGTCATAAATAAATAAATATATTATTATAATAGATTTTCAAGGAGTTATAGGGACATAATTTAATTTGTGTGACCTTGTATACTATATTACTATAATATTATTATGCTGAGTGCACAAGTGACTTGTTGGATACATAAATTGGATATACTTGTTGCCTACTTAAATTGCTTTTATGAGTTTTTTCGATTGAGAAATACGATGTACACAAATGTAATATTTAAATACGAATTTATTTTTTTATACATTGTTTGACATATCCACATCTCACATAGGTACATTGAAGTATAATATTGAAGAATTGTAATATAATATTATAATAGGTATCTATGATTTATTAAAAATATTTGTGTTTCTTTTTTTTAAATTGTTCACATACCTAAGTATCTTACAAACGGCGCACTTACGTTTAGAAAAAACCATTTTTTAAATGTAATTTTTTCATGAAGGGAAACTTGCCAATATTTCTCCAGCCCCCGGATATTTGTAAATTGTGTATAATATAAGACACCTGTGATCTGTATCGCTCCAAAAGTATATTTTTTTAATCTCTTCCACGGTCTTATATGCAATACACGTTTTTATCATGTTATATTGATTGTGTTACCTACACTACTTGAAAGTAATCGATATGTAGGATAACAGTGTCGCGTATAAGTTTCCACACTGCCTTTGCTGTAAAACGACATCATAACACATCGCCCATGTTGTTTAAAAGCACGAGGTATTACACTTGGAGTGTTTTTTTTTTATTATGGTTTCCCCTGTAGGCCTAATCCACATCTTAATCGTAAGTGAGAACACTCGAACGTCGGTACTCGACTATAATAATACTGTAATTGAAATAGATCGGTACAGCGAAAAATGCACATCTCGTGTATAATAATATGCGTTTAATACAAATGTTTAATCAATAAACATATTTTAATATGAATATCGAATTTAAGGTTTCATAGGTTTTAATTTAAAACATTGTCGCGGCACGGCATTTGCACATTTTCGACTTACTATATAGCGTTGAATTTTAGTGTGTTTCAGCCTCTGCAGGAAGGGTGAGCTAGACTGAGATTTGTATTCGTCACATAATCCAAGAGGAGTAAAAATGGGTTAAAATATTTCGGGCACCTATGCGGGTTTCATATCAGAAACCGGGTAAAAAGTGTCGTGTGTTTAGGGGTTCACGGAAAAAAAAATTGTTGCTGCAACTTTTTAAACATTTCTACTAACCCAAGATTTAGAGTTGCTATAGTGACAGCAACTCATTTAGTTATAAACACTTTTTCCGTTTAGCTGGTTATTGTATAGTTGCAACTACTATACAAATAGTTCCATTGGTAACTATTATGTATAGTTCACATGGTAATTTATGCATAGTACTTTTTACTGTCATATATAGTACTAAGAACTGAAATATTATAATCATTCTAACTAAAATGAACAGTTATATTTCAGTTTGTATAGTAAACATAACCAAGTTTTTATAGCTATAACAACTATATTGTTGTTGTTGTCCCCCCCCTATTCGAAAAAAAATTTATTCCCGTGGTAGGCTTACCTTTTTTTGGGGGGGGGGGATAAGCTCGTAACCCCCTTAGTTGCCAATAGATTATCACTGCCCCTGCTTTTCCTTGTGCTGGAAACCTGTATAATGTAAATATTATCCAACCATTAGTGTTGATTTCTAATTTGGATTTAGATAATTACAATTAATAATTGTTGGATTCAAAACAATACAAGTATTTTAAATCATTTAAGCTATAGTAAGTAAGAATAGGTAAAGGAATGGATCCAAAGATCAAAATACATGAATAATATATGTATTAAATATTTATATTTTATTATTCAATAAACAATATGTACTTAATATATTTTATTATTTAATATGTTCAAAATATAACTTCATATAGAGTTCATATGTTCAAAAAAAATGTTCTTAAAAGGGTAAATTAGAAAAAAAAATGAAAATAACTATAAATTAATGATATTACTATATAACTGTTATAATTATGAGCCATTCTGTTGAACATAACAAAAAGTTGGGCTATAATTTATTAATTCTTTGAATCCAATAGAAGTAACAGATGTGAATTTTTCATGATTCCTATTTATAGGATTGATTCGTGATTCCTAATAAGCATAGTCTAGAAGTTTATAAATTCAACCATTTTTTCGAAATTACAATCAAACTTCGGGAAGTATGATTAATTTACTACCGCTTTTAGTAGTGATGCAAACAAGAATATATTTCATTTTTCGCGATGTATTGACTTGTGTTTGCGCGTGTGAGAGTTGCTTCCGCCATGGTTGCCCGACTCGACATGCAACGATTCTCGGAAACGAAAACTGATTAAGCACACTAATGTTCATTTACTACTCATAAATCGATACATTACTTAGTATAAAGTCTATAGATACATTATTAATTTATATGTCACATGAATTGCCTAAATAGTACTCCTTAAAATATGCTACGATGCAGCCCCCTTAATAAAGTTTATTTATGTAGAAGTTACTAACATTATGTTCAATTGAGTATTATTATTGGGTTTTCATAAAAAAGTCAAGTTATTTAATTATTAAAAATTGTTTTTTTTTAAATTTTAGTTTTTGGCCAATGTCAAACCAAAGTAATTTTATTATTTTTTCCGGGGGCAAATGTCGAACTAAAACGTACTTATTTATATTTAAAAACAAATGTTATTAGGTAACAGAATTTTTAGAGTTCAAACATAAAATTTAAGATTTTTATGTAAATTTTAAAAGTTGGCCAATTTAATATTTTAAATTCATGAACATTGTCTCAATATGACATTGGCCCTTCCTGCACCAAGCAACATAACTATATTATTATTATTAGGTATTATATTTTATTTATTATCATTTAGAGATCACCAAACTACCAAATTTCAAAGACTCCAGCCATGCGCTCACTATTCCTATGGGATCTCTTTATTCAATCTGTATTGAATGTCAAGATTATCATTCGCATAAACATTTGTTTACATTCCTGGAACCAAGTGTTTATTTTGTGTATGTGCCCGCCGGCTGGCGATAGTGGGTGATGTGTTTGGTGTGAATATTAAATGGTGATGGGACTACAATATTAATCAAACTAATAATATTATAAGTCATACGATTATACAAATAATATATGGAGACATTTCGTTCACATCTACCTATCCTCTATAGACACCGAATTATTTTATGAATTATAATCTATCATAGTCTGTGATTTACATATGCGGCCCTCTTCTAAGCGTTAGTCTATCAAATAATAATTTTAAATGTATAACTTGACACATGTCGTAGTACCTCCGCTGGGAGGTCTCTACATTCAGTCTAATCTGCTTTTTTAATTTTATTTTTATTAATTTTATATCTATTTTACTCATCAATTGTTATTTTTTATAACAGATTAAAAACATATAAATAAAAAAAAATGTATTACTCAGATATTACCTACTAATTACACTACTATAGTAATAAATTTACCAAAAATACTCAATAAGTGTATTACCTAATAAGTCTAAATACACATATTTAAAAAATAGATAAAACCATCTTACTTGGTTTTGGCATTCTATAGTTTAGCTTAGTTGGGCCCACCAAGACTATATCAAAATAATTGCTTACCGCCACTGTTAACGGTGTTGAAACATTGATGTACGTACAAATATTTCAGATCTGTACTCTGAGAGATATAATCCTTTGTTACCTAATATAGTTGTATTAATTGTTGTCATGTACGTCTATGAATCTTAAAAGGGGTGATGGTTTTATATTGAAAATAAAAAGAGCTTAACTTCACGAACGAAAAAAAATTAAAACAGTAGTCGGAAAAATTAAAAAATTAATAGCGAAAATAAAAACAGATGTATATTACACGAATTTATTTTGAACAAAATTAAAACGGTAGTCACATATTTTATAAGAAAATTAATAACAAACTATTTAGCCAGCATAACTATTTTAATATTAAATATGATTAACTTGTATGCGAACGTTTTACATTATATCTTTGTGCCCAACTACTCATGATACTAAAAATCAATAACAAGTAGGTTCAGCCCTCGACTAGAGCTGTCTTAAGGACCAGCAGGCCACAGGGCAAATACATTTGAAATATGCAAAACATATGAAAATATTAATATATTATCATAAACGAATATTTGACTGAATGTTTACTATAATACTTGTTTTTCTAAATCTTAAAATATGTATTATATTACTTATCGTGTTATAATAAGTTGTAACTATAGTAGTATAATATATTATTATATAAGTTTATTTCAACTTTCGTCTGTTAATATTAATTATTGGGAAAGTTAGGAATTTTTATTTACAAAAGTGTACCAACCCCGGGGAGGTAGATATCATTTTATCGGACGTATGACGAGTGCAGTCGAGTTGCCCTCATCGCCAAGACTAATTTTTCGTATATTAATTCGTCTCCATGGACGACAAAATGTTCGAAATACTTCCCATCGTGTTTTCCGGAAACGTATGCTAATCGTCTACAACAGTACCTAATAATATTCGTGCTGTAGAGTTTAAACCGTTCCTAGAATAATACAATAATATGCTGAGTAAATGTATATTATTACATTCATCGATTTATAACGTCATAATGTTTATAGTCTCCATTTATGCGCAAAGCACACTCTGTGCCAAATCTGATTTTTACTCCAAACAATGTAAAAAACGAGTCAAAACATTCATTATTTTTGTGGCCGACCCAACGATAGTAATATAAAAAGATAGTACTATGGTATAGCAAGGTATGTTGTGCGACATCTATCGCTCAATAAAAAAGTGTTAGTGTAGTAGACGTGTTTGCGTCGGTCTAACGCAACGTGGCGGACAAACGCCGAGAGAACGATACTTGGTAATTCCGTACAGGTGGCGCTAGTTTGATGCTTTTACGAGGAAATCTTGTAAAAAATAATATTATGATATTATAATAAAGATATTAATATTTTAATATTGATGAGATTTAGTATTTTCGTCACCACGTCTTTCGTACAACGAAACTTTCCCATTGCCTGAAACACTGATTATTAAACGGGACAATTTATTAATATTGGACGTATCAGAAATGTTTTATAATTGAGTTGTTTCTTTCACGGCGTAGCTGATAATATTATCTCACTTGCATAGGTTTGTGCAACTGCGTGTTACGTACAAACTGAAATATAGACATATAGTACCTAGTTAAAGTCTCTATTACAAACATTTTAAAATTGTTATTATTTTCGTTATTGTCTTTAGGTTATGTACGTCTCTTAGTATGTTAATAGCACGACAGGATATTACTGAAAAACAATAGTTCAAAGTATTTTATATTATACATTTACACGTAAGTACTTACTACATTCAATTTGTACAAAAGTAAAATAAATAAATCATGTTATGATAAACGGTTTACATACATATCACAATATATTATTATTATATAAGTTTGTGGGGTTTGTAGATAGGCATGTAATTTTATTTTAGTATAACAATAAGTTATCCCGTTGTTATCGTATGTTATTTAGTTGCGATTTTTAAGGAGTTTTATATAGGCAATTTTGACGAAAAATAGTATAATAATAATTATACTATAATATTATTATAGTTAAACTATTTTCCAAATTTAAATACTCATAATATCTAATATTATTTATTACCGTGTCGTGTGGTACCCGTATCCTACATGAACTCTATATAGATTATAGGCACCTAATTAAATCATATTTATGACACCAAATTGATATTTTGCAGAAACTATAACTGTAATCAGTTGAAGTAATTATAATTATACCTCTCAATTAAACATTATCCAATAAAATATTAATTTCACGAGTGTGGCTAGAGTACGAGTATATTACCATCTTCAAACACATTTTGTTCATAATCTTTATATATATTATTTTAGATTCTGCTTGGAACGATGAATGTATTAATTTTACAATGATGTGCGTTTTTTTATTTTTTTTTGTGTCGGTCATCACCTTTTAGGACAGTAAAAGTGATTGGATTTTCTTCAACAGTATCTTTTCCGATAGGAAAGTGAATCTAGTTGGTACTTTGGGGGGTCAAAAGTAATTTTCCAGTAGTTTTCAAACGCACTGGGAAAAATTAATAAAAAAACGGGAATTTTTACGCAAAAGATGTTCTCGAGAAAATTAATTTTGGTTTTTAGTGTAACTCTAAAAAAAATGACCATAGATACATGACATTTTTACTGAATATTTATATTAGCATTTTCTATACACCATGCTTTTTTTAAAAATATTTTAACTTATTTTGAGCTGTTTAGGGACATTTTCAGTTTCCAATTTTTTAGTTTTTCATTCTATAAATATCAATAAAATTTTATTTGTTGGTTAAAAAAGTTTAAAAATTTAATAGAGTTCAAATTTGGACGAAATTACATAAAAAAAACGTAGAATAACTATTTTAGTTATTTTATTGTGTTTGTATAATATCATTCGTGGGTACTTGAAACTTCTAAAGTACACTACCTATTATAATATATCTATAATAGTATCAGGGTTTGTTGTTGATGTATAACGCGTTATAAGTATCTAATGGATATTGTGATATGATTAATTTGGAATTTATTATAGGTAAATTTTTTTTAATACTATAGATAAGTATATAATATGTTTTATACCTAGACTGACATACCATCTCCGCTCAGAATCGTTTTTCTTATACAATGATATTATATCATTGGATTCAAATTTGACCATTATATAGTAACCCACTTTACAGCAGAGCACCTTTTTATATATGGACCTTATCTATAATTGTAATATTATGTTGAAAATATTAATTGTATATTTGTATCTAATGTTACAGACCTCGTATCTTTGTTTAGTTACGACCAATAATTATTTTATAGTTGATATGAATAATTTTTATTGTTCATAGAATTGTGGAGCTGTCATAGTTATTACTAGAAGCTTATAAAAAAAATAACTCATGTATGAGAATTGCTCTCAGAACATATGTAGCGTATGTAAAGTTGGTATATAAAATAAACAGTGCGGAATAATGTGGAAAAATATACTTATTAGTTATTGTAATAATTACTAATTGTATTAAATTAGATATAAGCTAAGTCATATTTTTAAAGGGGTTTGTATAATTTATTTTAATTTTTCTCAAACCAATATTTAAATTCGATTATTAAGCTACATTTCTCGCCATCAAATTGTAAAATATTTAAAATAATAATACAAAATATTGTAAAGTTTGATGAATGTCACTTTATAAAGTTTCTTTTTCGCTAATATGTAGTAAAAATGAATCCGACATCAATATAGAAACGAGTAAATAAAATAGGTTTACAATGTAATCACAATTTTGAGCTAGGTTTCCTGCAATTCACTATTCAACTAATATTAACTGTCACATTCAATATCTGTACAGTATATATATATAT
>WHPZ01589279.1:0-16919 GCA_016617965.1 Macrosiphum rosae | reverse complement strand
TAATTTATGTTTTTTTCTATACCTTCATTAAAGTTTAAATAAAGTGGTTAATAAAGTGTTAGGTATGGGATAACTGACTAGTCCGCACAATATCCGTCACCTAACAGTTGTACACCACACTACTCTACTAATATTTTGATGATTTTTATAATTATTACTTAATTGTAAGAAACTATAAATTGATGTCGGTTTTCGGCTTAACATTTATGCATAAAAATTTTAGAAAAATATTTTACTTCAGATTATGAAAATTTAAATAATATAATATAGGTAAATAAATCAAAATTTGAAAATTATTTCACTTTGGATTAATACAATAATGTCAACATACAATAAATTATTTAAGAATTGCATGAACCTGGCTTGAAATGATTGAATGAAAATACATTTTTGAAATTGTGAGTGTTTAATTTTAAAAGAATCACTATGTTGTACTATGTATAATGTATATAATATCAACCAACACACGTTATAATAATAGTACCTATTACTGTCAAACGCAGGTTCGTTACGTATGCAATATGCATAATATGTATTATTTATTATATATTATTTATATACAATTATATACAATTTTGATATGTATGGTATGTGACCGTGACGTACTGACGTGTATATATCATTATGTACTGTAGTTAAGTTTGAAATAATATATTATTACTATAAGAAATCTTCAAACGGTTCAACATTATATAGGTACCATACACGATTATTTATAATGATATTACTCGCCACCGCAGTCTGTATTTCTCATGTCCAATAATATTAATGATTATAATATAATCGAGGGTTGTCGGCGTAACGTAGTAGTATTATAAGTAATATTATGTGTCTCGAAAACATTATCGATTATCAATATCGTACAAACATAATAATAATATATTATTATAACGTCCTACGCGCATATTATATCCGAGTAGCGTGTTGTTATTTTTTTTTTTTTAAATGTACAATACAGATACTTTTGACATAAACGTCAACATGTAAAACTAACTGAGAACTCGAGGTGGGCGCACGCAATCAAGTTTTTTTGAATTATTAGACAACATGACAACCAATTTACTTTTATGGGACGTAAGTATTGTGTTTGTTTGAAAGCCTTGGTAGCTAAACATAAAACTCGGAAAGCAATAAATTCTACTTGCTTGTACAAACGTAATGCTATTTGACTTTATTTATGGCGATATTATTGTATACGAATAAATTAACATCTCTTTGAATGAACAATGGTGTCAACTCGAGTCTTGTCCACAAACAACAACAAAATAAACTGACGTGCAAGTATAAATATATATATGCATAATATCAATAATGAATGAATATAATTGAATGGAAATGCCTACAAACATTCGGACAAGTCGAAAGAAATAATAATAGAAGTTCGCAAATAGAAAGCACACAAGGCGGACAACTTACTGATGGAACCAAAACACTACGTCAATCAATCAATCAATTGTGCTGTACACACTTCAAGACGGACATTTTAGTTCCGTTTATTTAATGAATATTAGATATCATTTAATAGACTTGAAATGTTCTACTGATTATATTAAAGCGTTCGGAATACCGAATGGCAATAACAAAAGTAATGATGAGAAAAAAAACATTTTAGCATTTGTATGCGTAGGTAGTGAAGTTTTAACGACTAGTTACTGACTTTATTTTTTCATTGGATTACGTGATGTAATTACCCATTCTTTTTTTACAACGGCTATTATGGGAAAACAATCGGTAACTTTTTTCTTATAATAATAGTATATCATAAAAATTCAAATGATAATAATATACGCTTTTGAAAGCGTAAAAAATATTGAAGTTGATTGGAATGTCTTTTGTTGCTAATTGCTATTATATATTGTATAAAGATGCCTAAGACAAAAACAAATTTTTTTTTATTTATACATTTACAGGTGAGTTGAACATTTCATGTGCTTTAAAGCCGTCCACGCAGAATATGGTTTAAAATTTTACATTTTTTATTTGCACTTCGGTTCTCTCGAAATATTTTATTGCCGCATTTTATTGTTTTTCATTAGATGAAAAAAAGAAAAATACAATCACAATTGTTGACCATGTCAGTAGCAGAAATAAAAAAAAATCAAACATCATGAAGGACTTTATAATATTACACGTATAAATTGAAGTTGATGTTATAAAACTAAAATATATGATATATAAGTTACCCACTTAAAACTTTTACGTTTTCTTTTTCGTGTTTTTTTAATCCCTTTCAATTATTCATGGGGCTGCCTTTAATAAAATAATTTTATTCATGACCACGTACAATAAATTGTTGATTCAACTACAATTCTATATCATATTGTATTCATATTATAAAATAGGTACCTAGGTATAGTTATACTCCATGATTAATAATATTATGTAGTTTATATTATTGATCATCAATACGTAGTTCAAGTACCTATTTATGTAGTTTTGATACCTAAGTGTATACGTAATTTGTATACAAACTTTTACAAGCATTCAAACTAAATTATTTGTAATTAACATGAGTAAATTTATGTAAACATTATTATAACTTCTATCTCGTCGTTTTTCATTGAGAGAATATCTGGTATCGAATACTATATAGATGATTAGGTAGATATTTCAAAAAATTAAATGTGTTAAACTATTAATATATTTTTGTCAATTAAATATTTACAGTTAGCTCGAGTTCAAATATTGTTTTAACGAATACCTGTACAATTCAGTTGTTTACACGATATAAATGACGGGTAGCGATCGTTTTTCAGTATTTGTTTTATTACATGATAAACAAAATACGCTACAGCAATAATAAACTGTATGATTATTAGTATTTTTATTATTTAAAACTAAATAATTTACAATGAGAACCATTATAATAATATTTTACTATAAGAAAATTTAATAAATCAATGGATCATACTCGGACATAACGCGATGAGGAAATCACCCGACGGTAATAATAATAAAATAAGTTATTTAAATATTAGGCTATAATAATACATTTCGTACAGCATATTATAATAATTAATATAGGTAATAAATAATAATATTTATTCCGATTTCGTACAGCCGCTTGAACTGCACCACTATTCAATGCTCAGCTCAGATTTCACAAATCCATATTTTTAAGTTTTAAACACCACGCCGCACTGTATTATGCTTATATGCATATTACAATATTACACGTTAAACTATACAATTTAAAATGATTGCAAACAACGGTCGTAGAAGCGTCCTAGTGCGAGTAGGAACATGTGCGTTATAAATTATAATTAATTAATAATCGTTATATTTTTTTTCTTAATATCAGCATAATATTTTAACTTTTAAAAATCTGGACACTGATTTAATAATTTGTCAATTTTAATATGGGTGACAAATAACCGATTATTAATTTGAAGCGCCTCTCTCGGAAAATTATTGAACCGTTTCATAGGGTCTTAAATGTCGATATAGGTACTCGCAAACGTATGAGGGCAAGGTATATAGTATATACATTATACAAGACTTATATTATTTAATTATTTATATTACTTATATTATTATTTTCGAGATGTTATCGCACCGCACAAGACTTTACGTAATCGTATAACGTAAAATAATTATAATTTCAGTGACATCTATCAAGAACTTATAGCAGTGGTTATTTTTGTAACATAGTTTTCCTGATGCGTTTATAAAATAATGTGTATTTGGTCAATTATTTATTTCATATTATGTAATTATAAATTTTTATATAAGTACAATAATACAATATGTATGTCTTTATATTAGTAATACCTTATATTTGTTGTAGGAGGTACTTATCTGAATGTGAAGAGTATTCAGAATTGTTCAATATAATCGAAGTAACTAACTATTAATTAAACTTAACGCGCTGTCGATGCCTATCGTACTGATGGCGGGTTTCCCCCTACGTGGAGTCGGGAGATTGTATATATTTTTCCGACATTTCGCAAACATTTTGCTTTAAGTGAAGTGTATTTAAATGTATTTGATAATATTAGTAGAAATTGACGTACGTTTTGCCAGCCCCCTCCCCCCCAAAGGAAAAACTGTAAACAAACTATACACATATTTAGCACATAATTCGCACGAATAAAAATCTATAAAAAAAAGCCTGAGTAAATTACATTTAGTTAATAAAAAAAATCAATTTTTAATAAACAATTTATATTAAATAAAAATATATATTTGATTAAAGAATCTATATTAAACAAAAAAACCATAATAAAAAACTGTATTCAATAAAAATAATCTAAATAGAATAGAATAAAATTGTATTAAATAAAAAAGCCTAGGTTATTAAAAAATCTATAAAAAAAGCCTGAGTAAATCACCTATAGTTAATAAAAAATAATCAATTTTTAATAAACAATCTAAAATAAATAAAAAACATTTAGTATTCAATCAAGATTTTTTTCCATTGTACCTACTTAGATTAGTTTTTTATTTAATATTGTTTTTTTTTATAAAATATAGATTTTTATTAAATATAGATTTTCTCTAGATCGGAAGTCTTTAATATTACGGTTATAATATGATTTATTCGTTCAAAAATGCTCATCATGTTTTATTTTAAATTTTTACTGATTTTTATTTTAAATGTTGTACCGCTGTACCGCTAATGTCCTTGTGGTACCTTGTGGCATATTAATTATTTTTACCAGCCCCATCCTGTTTATTAGTATTATAATCGGTAGGTACCTTTTTATTTAATAAGGCTCTGGATGCGCGTGTTTGATTAATAAGGAGGGGTGGAAGTCTTTCGACTTTTATTGTACACGGGACTATCAGAATGTGCAACATACGCTGTAGATGGAAAAAAAAATCCCACATTAATATGCTATTGTTATTTATTAGTAGGTACCGAATTGTGGAAAACCGAGCCATTTCCTCTCATTTGATATTTGTATATTTTAGTATGCGGCTACACGCCATATCACGTTGCCTGGCGCGGTCATAATATCGATGAAACCGCAGCGCAGCGTCTCTCGTTATTATACTTATTATAACGATTATCTATGTCAACATCCAGTGCAATCGTATGCATAATAATATTATAATTATATAAAACACACCAAACTGTGTGTACGATTACAATATCATTATCATACAATGTTGTTTTCCCCGATATAATAATATAATGCGCGCCCACCGATGCGGTGGTGTAATTATGTTGTTACTCAAAGCTCGAGTACAAAACCGCAAGACATAATATTATTTTCCACGCGTATTATGGCGTCGTCGCGGGGTTATTATTATAGGTTTTTGTTTTGTTTGGTTCTTTTTATTTCTGATACGGTGTTATTATCGCCGAAGCGTTGCCGACTTAATAACATATACTTTATTCGGTGGGTTTTCCTCCTCGGGGGCTGTTGTATCAAATACGTTTTCTCCCTTTCTCTCCGATATCATATTATAATTATTCTACGAAGCTGATATTATAATAGGTGCACGTTCTCGAGGGATAGAGTGCGAGGATATGGGCAGATGGCTACTATTATGAACGAGTAAACAAAATATGAACGACGCATAATCGATAAACATCAAAATATCAGTTATAATAATTTCTAATAGGTTATTTGACGGATAATTTATTAATATTATAATTTTACGTACAATTATCTTACCAGCCCTCCACATTCAAAATATTTAACATTTTTTTATGCAATTAATTAGCATGCATTTGCACGATTATTTTCATAATTTTCACTCTTTTAGAGTTTACGTAAAATTAAAAATTTCTTGTGGTAGGAGGGGGAGGCTAGATGACAATATTTTTATAAACTCAAATAATTATAATTAATAATTATTATATTGTATTTGTGTTATTGAAATGATTTCAAAATGAATTTGTATAATATTTATGAAGTTTTAATTATTATCAACAATTACATATCTTACCAACATGAACACTGTATGCATTGCGGTACATTATCTGGGTACCATGCTTAATATTTATTCTATCAAATTTTACTCCAGCACCGAAACCGGGGTTTTTTTTTATCTTCCTCTCTCCGGGCGGCTTGATGACGACTGATTTGAGGATTTCTGTCGTAATCTGAATACGAGAAAAGTATTTTCCGTGTACACCGATGAAGAGCTTCTCGATGGCGATGTCTTTTGTGACACACACGTCGGAGTAAATTGGTGTTAAATGTGGTGGTGGAGGTGCAGACGGCGCCGTCCGCCGTCAATGATGGCGACGCTCTAATGATAGAGTGTGAAGGTGGGGGTGGATGGACCATGGGTACCAGTGGTAACACAGGGAGCCAAGCTTACCTGTTGAGCCACTGGCCCTGGTTGACCTAATTGTACCAGATTAAAGACCAGCGTTGACGGTGCCGCACGAATGCAGCTGGTTGATTGATCCAAATCAAATTGGAGTGATCTATTTCAATTATGTATGAACAATTTTTCATTGCTTCTCTTGCACACACAATATGTGAATACACAAAAACGTGTTTATTTATGTCTCGTAAATAAAATAACAATACGCGACGTTTCGGTATACCTATATAATATTATATAATTATAATACATTAATACATGTTGTAATTAGACTAGTTATTTAAACTAGCTGATCCCGTGCACTTCGTTTCCAGATAATTGTACCAACTCTATATGACTCAAACTTTGTTCAATTCGTTATTTAATATTCGGTGTATGGTGTTCAAAATTTATCTTAACTTTTCTGTTGCCTGAAATAAAAATTCTGATTCGCAGCAGTACCTATATTATCAGTTAAGCAATCTACCTGCGGTAGATCGCGGACCCCGTACTGTTTGTACATAACTTTATAATATAACTCTAAAAGTCTAAAGTATCAAAGTTATACCAAGTATATAACTGAACTCCTCGAAAACGGCTGGACTAGTTGTGAATGCCGAGTTTGCCGACCAATATTTCCTCTTCGTCCACGAAGACGAGCATTGTTTTATGTACATAACTTATATGTGAGTATAATACGCTCAATATTTAAGTAATTGCGTTACATATAATATCAAAACACAGTGTACAAAAAAATTAATTGCATTGAATGAATACACTGATTTCACGGCAACCAATAATTATTATTATAATAGTTTTAAAACCCATGGCAACAATTAATAAACAAAAATGTCTACTGTTTGAGCACATCCCCTGGTTGGACCTAGGAGGATGATTTGTGAATCTAAACAATCCGGGGCCTCACCCAAACGCATACAAAAAAATTCATTCAAATCGGTCCAACCGTTTAGGAGGAGTTCAATCACAACACACGTACAGTAGAATTATATATATAAAGATAATATATATGAATTTAATATAAAGCAATGTAATTTTATTACTATGGCTAGTATGTTTAGTTTTGTTATCACCATAATTTTGACTTCTACATGAACGTTATAATAATAACTATATAGGTAATAATAATATCATAGTTTATTAATACAAAATTCTAACCTAACCTAACCTAACCGTACAAAAATCCGATGAATAAAAAAAATTAATTTAATCATTTTTAAATTAGCCTGGCGTCTTCCCAGAGGTCTAATCTACACATAAACGTTTATTTTTATATATATTAATACAAAATAACAAACATGCCCGATTAACCAATAGCAATATATTAACCAATATATAATACAATATTGAGGCACTGTTGTATTTTTTACATCCAGATTTCCTACTTTTCCGGAGGATTTTCCTAAAATTTTCTTTCGTAAAAACCTTCTCCTGGAAATTACAAACATCTTAAAAAAAATTTGAGCTAGATCGGACCAGCCGTTCTCGAGATTTGCTCTTAGCAATACATTCAGCGATTCATTTTTATATTATAGATTATCTACTGGGTTATTATACAGAATATCCTGTGATTATTACGTCATTTTTTCTGTTGATAATGGCCATCGTAGCTTGCTGGGTTTGAAGGGTGTCTGGTATGTTGGTTCTGACTCCTGATGGCAATAATTCAGGTCTTTCTTATACGAATTAAAGTCAGACGAACATTGTTCAAGTCAACTATCTATGCATATACATTATACTGTTTTTATCGTCTGCAGTGTTTCGGATTTCAAGACGAAAATGGAACACTTTTGCGTCAAAGTACTCCGTTACATAAATCCTACAATTTTGTAGCCTGAAATTTGAAATGTACATTATATAGTAAAGGTATTATTATGATTTATGACATTCAAATACATAACGCTAATGTTATACCTCTAATTTAAAAATGATAAAGTTTCTTCTAGTTTTAAATTTTGAGCGGAGCGATGAATGTACTTTTTACAATGACGAGCTTTATTTTTAAATTAAATAAAAGGGTTCTCATAAGTTAGAAATAACGTTGAAAGTAGCATGGACTCAGTTCAATATCATCGGTTGTTACTTGTTAGTATTGGAGTTGAAAACAACTTGAGTGTAAATCCACAGTAATTTTTTATGAGTGTTTGAAGTTGAAATGTTGATATTTGTCAAAATTGTAAAAAATTGCAAATTATTTTGTAGTTAAATATTCATAATCATGTAAATTTTAATATTCAAACCTAAAGTTTGAAAATATAATAAAAGGTTCCTCATAAAATATGCTTTAATGGAATTTAACAAAAAGTTGACCGTAAAGCCGCTTACATTGTTTATGAGTGGTTGAATTTCAGATTTTGAAGACACGTCATACCCCTCATGTCTCATACCTCAAGGTGGTTTTTGGTTCTTGCTGACACTAATATCACAATGTAGTTTTATCAATATCTTTTATTGTAGATAGTAATATTATAAAGTATGGATATCCACATAAAAATTATTTTTGCATTCTGTGAAATTACGATCTGTCGGTGAATTGGAACTTTTCCATTATTACCAGATGCCGGTTTACGCGTAGGCGAAACAAGTTAATTGGGTGACGGCAGATCGGGCTAGAACAATTCATTTTCAACTATAAACAATGTGTCGGCAAATCGAGTTATCGGCTATTCAATACGACAATATACACGCCACGCACAAATACACAATATTACTATAATATACTGCACTACTGCAGAATGATGAGGATTGTATAAAGTATTTATCTTGTTTTCTATTGTCTTTTTATTTTCATGTTCTCGTAATATTTATGTTCTGTAATGCATAAATGCATAATGCTGTTAAAAAGTCTTGTGTAAACTTCTATGATACCTATGTACATTATATACACAATAATGTGTAGTATGTACAATATTATATGTTATACATACATGTGGTTGAATTTCGTTCTCGCCGACTGCTGTTAAAACACGATTGAAATTAATAATAGATATTATGAGCTGAGAGATAGGCATCAGAAAATCGTGTATAGAGGCCCCGTGCTGAACCTTTTTTTAAATTACAAGCAACTATGATACGATGATGGTTTTAAATAATTATAATATACCCAATAATATTATCGTAACGTGCAGACTAATGAATTTACCGCCGTCGGTCGGTCGCCCCTCGAATTAATACATAAAACGCTGAACGCTTGTGAAGCGATAACTCGTATCGATAATAATATTATTATTATTACAATAATGCAGGGTAGATTTAATATATATAGTGCGTATACGGTGGTGAATGAGGTCAGCGTGGATCATAATTTATTATAATTATGTCACAGGTACCTTTAGAGTTTAGGTAAATAAGTTATACTGCAATGCACATATGATAATATATGTATAGAGGTATAATAAAATATAATTATATATGGTTGAAAAATTGAACATACCTGCACGAGAACAAATTAGATGCTTTGCGGGGGTGGGCGAGAGACAGGAAGAGTAGGAGCCATTATTATGGCACAATCGTTTTATCCGTATTTTAGACCCCATTATACCGGACTCTGTATAATAATGGGGATTTTAATATTCTAGACCATATAATATTATTATGATGTTATGAATAGATTTGTTTTGAAATCTGCTCGTCCAATAACACTGCACTAACAATGATTGGCTATCAATCGCTATAGATTAGCAACAGTTGTAAATTATAATATTTGATCGTAAATACTGTGACATACTACGCCAAGACATCATTATAATGGAATATATTATTATTATATTATGTATTATAGTGTTCGCATTTACTTGTTAAAACATTACAATTTCCAGTTCACTGACAATGAACAATTATTTTTCAAAAATTATTATTATTATGTTTATAAATCGTACGCTGACTATAAATATAAATGAATATAATGTTATTTATACTATTAATTAGAAGGTATATTGTATAAACCACCCTACGTGACGTTGCTTGTATTATTTTTAATATAGTTATACTATGAAAAAATATGTTTAAACGACCTTTAATAAATTTTAGTTAATCCCCGTAATGGCTGTAATATTAAATAAAAACGCCCGGCCAACTTAATGTATTATATTGTTCCCTGTAGATGCTCTTCTGTTAAGGGTTTATAAATGCGGTCAAGTATAGTGAGGTTAAGTTAGGTTTTGATAAAATAAATGTCCACTGGAAAATTAATTTTCAGCGATTAAAATAAGTATCAACATGAATAATAACGAGAATATGCGTTAATATCGTAATGTTATATTTGCAAAAAAAGTTTGTACATAAAACCGATGATTTATGTGGACGAATATCAAAGTTTTTAATACAAATTGCAGGAACATAATCAATTTCAACACTTTAAAGGCCCTGCGGCGAGAAGAATGTATAAGCTTCAGCCGAAAATAATACTGCAGACAAAAATTATATTGTGTGGTAATAAAACGCGCATGTTAAATTTAAATTTTAGTTATATTCATATTACTTAAGTACTCTTAAAACGAGAGAGCACGGGAACGTAATAAAATAAAAACATTCGGGAAAATTCCGTATTTTAGTAAAAGCTTTTAAGGAGCCGGCAATCTATTTTCACATAAATTGTATAGAGTGTGTTTATTTCCACTATTATGAGTAAGCGCGCTATATATGAAATTCACGGTTATTGCCATTTTCTTACGTACTAAATTCTCTCACATCGCCCGTGTATACCAAGCAGTAATTTATTTACACATTGACAACTTTATAGCCATTAACTATGAGAAATATATTCCAACTGACTTACGAAGTCTACTCCGTGACATTTGATTAAATATAACCACAATCCGCATGACAAACGCGTAAACTTTGCTGCAAGAAGGGGGTGAAAAAACTATTGCGCTATGAATGATTTTTATTGTCTTCAAGTTTTACGGTTTGGATAAATATTTCCCGGAAATATCCGGTCCCCGATAATTTAAAAATATATAGAGGGATTATATATTATATTGTTATTATTTTGTTGTTTTCTTTTTTTTTTCTTGCCTCGAGACGCCCTCAAGCCAAAGAAATATAAGACCGAGTTTTTTTTTTATTGTTATTTTATACTGTCTTATATAACTTTACTGTATACGCACGTCAAATCGCTATTGACGTCGAGCAAAAAGACTTATGACATTTATTTCTTTCAGCGGAACACTAAAACAAGCCGACACGTGTAAAAAGCTTTTTACGAGCGCCTCGACTCAATATTTATTTCGATTTACTTTCAACGTCACGCGGTGCCAAAAAAAAAAAAATTTAATAAAAACATATTATTCAAAGTCAAACACGTTGTTTTATTGTTACACCGAAGCTGCGATGGCACTGAACAGCGGAATAGTAAGAAAAAAAAAGAAAAAAATTGACTCGAAAATAACAGAATAATATAAAATAACGTCAATAAAATCGTCAAAAGCTTCCCCGTCCACGTGTATAAAATGAGCGTCAAAACGCTATGATCCACCATATATTATATACGGATAAATAATGTGTTTGTATATATTTTTATATAGAAAGTTTCGCAGTGCGGCGAGTATTCGATTTCAACTAAAGTCTATAGGTGCACACACACACACACACACATTGGACTTGAAATCGTACACCGCATAAGTATATATACTATTATGTATATTATTATATAAGTTATACATTGTACAGTATACCTATATAATATGAATTGTATGTACCTACCTACAGTAAATAATAATAATATATACAATTACTTTGGTCCTCGGAGACCCTGTCAATGTCATCAGACCATCCGAGATCGTTTACGTCCGGGAGATATGACACTGCAGTCGACAGTTGTTGTATAATATTATATAATATCGTGTCGGAACGATAATCGAACGTGCAGTTCCGAGAATCCGACTAAATAATACGGTAGGTACTTATTATTATTGTTTCGTTCCGGGCGTTGATGGCATAACGATATATCACAACATATTTTATTATTATGTTAATACTTAATTGAATTGGAAAAGTTTTAAGAGTTGGCCGAGCTTGACATGAACAAGGCGCAGACATAGTTGATCACGTATTAAAACTGTCTGAAAAATATATAGGTCGACGTTTGTGTAGCGTGTGGAAATAAAACGAATAGCGTTGGTCGTATGCAGACGGTTAGTCGTTAAAGTGTTTATAACGTTTTATACTGTTTAGTGAGTGATTTAGTTTGTTTGATTATGCTCCATAGTCATCAGCTGATGATGTGATATCTTCAACAGATGGTTTTGTACAAAAAAAAGTTGAAAAAATTGTTATATTAATAGGTATGCTATTATTTAAACTCAAAAAGATCAATTTGCGCACTTAAATAATTCCATTGCGGCTTTAGTTAATAAATTAATAATTATCATAACAATGGTTGTAAGTTGCACCTAGCTAGTACGAATTTAATGATTGTATTGATTAATTTTACAACAGTAAATTATTATTATTTCCCTTCATAACTTACTCTTCTATCAAAACTTTATTCACGGCGGAAAATGTTCGGTAAAAAAATCTTAAGTAAAATGAGCTGCACTTAAAATAATTGAGTTACTGCAGACAACAATTTGTGTCAGTCATATTTATTTAATTTGTACAATCTGTAGAAAATATATTTACAATAAGCACAATTGAGGGATACATAATAGATCATGGTTGGTTTGATTGAAGAAGCTATTCAATAATAGCACTTCATGGCATTTCATATGATGTTGTAAATTGATGCAATAACCAAGAAGCCAATATAATCCAATGTCAAAAAAAATTATAAATATTTATAATGTTTGGTCATTAAGAGACGCACCCGCGTTGTTGTCTCCGTCTTACACGTACCACGAACGACATAGGACATTTTCGTTCGTTAGTTGCTATAGGGTACTGTCAGTTTTGATATTAGAGTGAATATTTACCTATTATCAAACTCTTAGGTAACAACATTATCTATGTTCTCTCGTTGGTTTTTTACGATATTTTAATTTTTAAGTATATCGTTTTAAAATATCGTGAAAAACCAACGAGAGAACACAGATAATGTTGTTACTTAAGTGTTTGATAATAGGTAAATATTCACTCTAATATCAAAACTGACAGCACCTTATTGAAACTAGCGAACAAAAATTTCCTATGTAATACGTGTGTAAGGCAGAGACAACACATGCGGGTGAGACGGCGAATTCCTCTTAAAATCATTGAAAACATTACCTGTTAATTTATGGAGATTCCTATTGTCGATTTTTCATTTATCGGTTAAAGATGCTTAACCTAACCTATACTTACATGAAGAGGGTTTATCGGACAGCACGCAATCATTTTCTTTGTACACGCGAATTCACGTCAGCGTGAGACGACCAAACGCTCCTGAAGAGGGCTTCAAAAATATGTATTACTAATTTTGTAGTACCTACTGATAACGCACAAAGCACTGTATTGAAAGCGTTATATGGTGCTCGTCGACTACGTTTCCGGGTTGCTTCCGAAACGACTTTGTCACGTCCGGTTAGTGGCGTGACATGCAGACAAGCGGCGTGTAGCGTGTTGTTGGAATGGTCGCGATTGGCCTGACAGCGCTCAAATATTATATCGTCCGACTCGACATCGGAGCCGGCAATTTTCCAGCGAGCTCCGTTGACAGTCCCCTTGACGCGTACGCCCGCCACCACTATTTTATACCTGTTGGCCCTTCTCACTCACGTCGTCGGCGGTGGCGGTGGCGACTACTACACCACTTACTACCAGGCAACCTAGTGTATGGGATATTAATACATTATAATATAATATTATGTCATAAACATAATACGATGCGTTTATGAATAAAATATCAATAATTATTGTTAACACCGTGCCGTGACAAAAATACAAGAGGGCAATTGCGGCTGCAGAAACAAATATGAAATACCTAATATACATTATGCCTACGCGTCCTACGACCTAGGTAGAACAAATAAATTAACAATAAATGGTATCACTATATTATAAGTTACCGCTCAGCTGTTATCAGTTTTATCACTATTTTATTACGTAAAGATTAAAAAATAATAAATATAGATCAGAGTATAATTACTTACTGAAACGTTTATTTTTAAATTAAAACAATAATATTATTAAGGGTTACGCGACAAGAGTGTACATCTGCATCCCATATGGAAATGTTCTTATTGTTTTACAGATTAGTTATTGAAATAATTGACAGACGCTTTTTTAATACAAATAATACAATTTTGATGGTTTTACAGTTTCATACATTTTTAAAGTTAAATTATTAAATTATTGATAATTGTTAAGTTAAATAATAATTTTTAAGCTTGAGAGAACCTATTTATAGAGTGGCGCTGAATATTGAATAACTCTTACTATGGTTAGCTATTGGTACATTTTTACATTCCACGCACAAATATTCTGAAACGACGCACTCTTGAGCTATCTTAATATCTTATATAATCTATAGATAACTGTGTGTCTGTGTAAATTAGCTATGACGTAATTTTCATTATCAAAATATTTGATTTTTGTATATTCTTTTATCATTAATTATGAAAAATTCATTATAGTGAATACCAATATACTTTTTACTTTTCTCTTTATAATACCCTCTTTCCGTCCAAGGTCCACTGCATAGGTATTGTATTAATGCAGTCGACAATAAAAATCGTTACATTATAATATGTACTATAGAACATAAGTCGTCCAGAATAATAATAATAATAATAATATTAGTTATTAGTTTATTACAATTTTCAATATTATTATTCTTATAATAGTCGCACGCAAGACGTGATTTAAGTGGGTTTTTCATAGTTTATGCGGCACGCTGTTCCAGGATAATAATATATAATATATTATAAATTATAATAGACATTATATTGTTATAATATTATTATAAACTATAATAGACAATATGATTGTAATATTATAAACTATGATAGACAATATGATTGTAATATTATAAACTATGATAGACAATATGATTGTAATATTATAAACTATGATAGACAATATCATTAGAATATTATATCTACGGAATACGCGTAGGGATATTATATCATTCCGAAAACCATAATATTATATTTTAATAGTAGTTGTTCTCCGGCGGAGAAACGGGTGTAGTCAATATTATTATTACGACTGCTCCATATTTTTATTTATTTTTTACTCCTATCTCCGAAATCGTCTCCGCGAGTATAACATTAATAACAGTAATAATAATACGATATAGGTGTAGTATGCGACCGCAGCCCGCTGGCGAAATATTATCATTATTATTACAATAATGGGGCAGCGTTTGAACCAGCGGCGGCGGTGGTAGAGCGGCTGCAGAGGCGACGAGGGAGCGGAACGGCAGACGCGCGCTCGCGATATTCACGGAAACCGTAAACGTTTTAACACGTCGTGTTTAAACCCGTGAACGATGCAGATAGCTTTATGGGTCGTGCCGAGCCGTTAATGAGCTGGTTGTCGACATAAATCGTCCTCCGCCTCTAGATAAATCACAACGCCTGAACGCCCGGTGAGTTTGGTTTTGGGCGTGCGTGTGTGTATTTAAAACATCCGGCACGTTTCTAAATCAACGCACCCGACGACGACGACGACGACGCTGTGTGTTTTTGCCGCTGCGTAAATAACATTATAAATTATATTATACATATTATTAAAATATATAATAATAATAATAATAATCGCTCTGCATCACATCGGCGGCACTGTGTAAATTATTATTTTCAAACGCACACAGATCACGATGATATACGCGTCGTCGGCACCGGTGTTGTGTATCCCGAGTATCGTATATATTACGGAGCGATATTTATTATAATATTAATGATATCGTATGTGTAAGCATGTGTGTGGACTACTAGTGTCTACTACTACAACTGAGGTACATTTCCCCAGCCCCCAATTTCGAATTTTCATTTTTTTTTTTTTTTTTTTTACCATTCGTTATTGTAATAATTTTAATGGTTCAATTTTATTCATAGTTTTTAAGATTAATTTTTCAGTTTTTTAGATTAATTAGAATTCATTACTGAAATTAATTCGAGACAAACTGTAATGTTTATTAAAAAATCTAGATTGAATAAAAAAGTCTTGTTGAATAAAAATCTAAATTTGATAAAAAAAAAATGGAAACCTTAATAAAAATCTAATTCTAAAAAAAACCTTCTTGAATAAAAAATCTTAATTGGATAAAAAGCCTACCTTATTAAAAACGTCATTTTATAGAAAAAATTTAAATTGCATAAAAAGTCTTGTTGAATAAAAAACTAAATTGGATAAAAAATTAATGTTGAAAAAATAAAATAAACATCATCCAATTTAGATTTTTTATTTAACTAGGCTTTTTACATTCGATTTCTTATTACCGTTTCTTTTTAGCCGTTTTGTATTGGTTTGTAATGTAATTTTTTCATTGTAACGGTAGTCACTATTTTTTGAATGCTGTCTATCGATGATTTATAGATATAATATGTAACAAAATAAATCATCGTTTAGTTGTAGCTAACTATTAGATACTATTGTTTCATTTATTTAACTTCTCTGCTATCCCATGTGATTTTATATAATTAAATTTATTTCCAAATCATTTATTAGTCAAATTAAATCAATAAAACTTTTACTATTACGTTGATTTTAACTTTATT
>WHPZ01589275.1:0-18626 GCA_016617965.1 Macrosiphum rosae | reverse complement strand
ACAAATAAAATTTTATTGATATTTTTAGAAAAAAAACTAAAAAAAAATGGAAAATGAAAATGTCCCTAAACAGTTCAAAATAAAACAAAATATTTTGAAAATTATACCGTGTATAGAAAATACAAATATAAACAAGCAGTGAACATTTCTTGTATATACGTTCATTTCTTTTAGAGTTACACCAAAAACCAAAATCGATTTTTTGTAAAACCTTTTGCGTAAAAATTCCCGTTTTTCCTTAATTTTTATGTTGTTTTTCCCGGCGCTTGTGAAAACTACTGGGAAATTTTTACTTTTGACCCCCCAAAGTACCAACTAGATTCACTTTCCTATCAGAAAAGCTACTGTTGAAGAAAATCCAAGCACTTTTACTGTCCTAAAACGTGATGACTGACACAAAAAAAAAAAAATATAAAAAAAAAAAAAAACACACATCATTGTAAAACCAATACATTCATCGCTCCGCTCAGAATCTAAAATATAAAAAAAAAAAAAACACTCATCATTGTAAAACCAATACATTCATCGCTCCGCTCAGAATCTAAAACTTTAATGAATGTATAACTCAAAGTAATTTGCACATTTTTGTAATTTTGACGAATTTATCAAGTTTTACTTGAGACGGTCATATCAAATTATTGTGAAGTTACGCTCAACTTTATCTATTTTTTTTAATTGTACTAAATATAACAACTAATGAGAAACCTTGTATTAAAGTTTCAAACCTTTTGATTCGAGCAAAAACATTTTTATGGACAATAAATAAATAAAACTAAAAATCGAACATTATGCCTATACATTTAGAAAATGTTATCATATACAGAAAATGCAAATATATCTAAATATTAGGTGAAATTGTGAAAATGATCATTATTAAAAATAAATAAAAAACACATACCTACTACAACACACTACAATTTTTACTAATTTCGATAATTATTAAGCTGAAATCTTTTACTTTAAAATAAAAATAAAAATATAATTTATTGTGTATTCAAATATAAGTAAATTGTACAAACTAAATAGATAAATACTTATAAATTTATAAATGAAAGCAATTCAAATTTTAAACTTATAAACGTTATAAAAAAATAGTTAATAATGATTATGACATCATGACACGGGTGTAATTTCATACGAGTATACGACTATGGTCTATGTGACTATGTCTAACCTTATATTTTTCATTGTTTAATACTTCTAACTTCTAAGCTTTATTATGCGCATAGTATATGTTATTACTTATTACTTATTAGGTAGTATACATACATATACTATATTAGATATATGTTGTATTTTTTTTTTTGTTAGCTTCTATATAGTTTAAACTATGATAGCTAAACAATTACAAAATTGTACTAGTACAACATTAAACATTACATTATGATATTGACTTAAAAATTAATATAATAATAATATGAATTGAAGACCTATAAGGTACAATAATTACATTTACATATCTGGCGATTAAAAATATTTTAATTTAATTTAATTATGAGATAAGAAAGGTAATCGGAGTATCGGACTATGGAACAAACTGTTTATTTAGAACAGCTGTAAGGAGCGTAATGAGGGGTGTGATTAAAGAGGAAAGTTCTGATATAAATTTAGTTAGTGGCTTATCAATTGCTTGGATATTGAGTAGTGGTACATTTTTGGAATTAGTAACGGAGGCGTAAGAAGTTTTGGGAGGGAGTGGGGGTGTTTGTAGATGAAGAGAAGTGAGAACCGGATTCAGATTCTGTGGTTTTGAATGAGTGGTTTTGCGTCGTTTGAGAAGAGCTTTGACAATTTGATATCCTTTGTAATTGTAAAATTCTTTTGTTTAATCCTATATTGTAAGTTATAATACCGGTATATAATATTTTTGACTAGTGGTGGACAGGACGACTGGGATACCGGGAAATTTCCCAGTGAGCCGCTGCTCGTATACAATATATATTTATTAATATTATTATTGTGAAATTATAAATTAAAATATTATCTAATAAGTAATAAGTATGTAATATTATTAAGGGGACTGGAACGTAATCCATTGACCATTCTACAGGGGCGTCATTTGGGGGGGGGGCAGACTATGGCAAATGTCCCACTCTAAGAAATTTTAAGAAGTCGGCAAATTCTTTGTCCAATGAACAAATGCTAAAATCGGTAAATACTAAATTTGTATATACTATTTAGTATTTTGTACTCAGAAATCAGATAATATTCTCTTTTAAATACACATTCACGGTTTATTAAAATGTTTGGAAACACTGGCTCCTCCTTGGCTTATGTCAATCGTTATTACCCGAAACACTTCTATGGAATATCTAGAGAAATTCCAAATTTATATATACAACAAATTGTTAGTTTTGATAACATCGAACGCCGATTACCGACTAGCATAATGCTCTAATCACTAATGACACTAATTATAGTATTACTATGCTGAAGCCACGGTCTTAGATTACGAAGCTGTTGATATGTTTGCTAATCTTAAGAATCGAAGATATCCTTTAATATTATAATATAATAATATATAATGCATTATTAGATACAATTTTATGTTTTTATAAATAAGTTCTAAAAATTATTAAGAGGAAGTGCAGGTATCACTAAATTTCTTATAAATCTTAAAATACTCATAACTCGCGTTAAAATTAAAATATAATAAAAAGCCCATGAGGTTGAACTAGATAATAATCTTACCTTTCGATTTTATAAGAGATAATTCGCTCTAATTTTTAAACTAACGGAGATACACCATACACGTGTTCTGCCGAGGGTAAAATTTGCTATTTACTTGTAAGACGGAGACAACACATGCCTCACGTTCTCTTAAATATACAAATAATAAAATTATAAGTATTTATTTAATTAGATTTATATTATTATTCTATTAAACCTATTGATAGGTAACTTATAGGATAAGTAAATAAATTAATGTTTTACTATCTTTAATGTTATTATTTAATTTGGTAAATTGAAATGTTTCATGTTCTTTGTTTATCATCATTATATCATTAATGTTTACCCTTACATGTTTTGTTCCGAAAAAATATTTTGTTGATGGTGTATCGTCCACAAATATTTAATATATACTATATAGGTAACCATAATTTTTTTAATATTATAAAGTCAGCAAATTTAATCAGTTGCCCCACCCTTTCAAAATCTAAAATGACGCCCCTGCCATTCTAACTTCCAAGGAGTAAAAACTAGGAATTTTATACTTAAGTGTATAAGGGTCTTGTGAATGTGTTGAAAGTAAATGAACATTAGTGTGTGTAATTCATAGTACCGATCACGTTGTATAAGGTCATCATAGTGACCGGATATATGTAAGTACGTCTGTAATTTTATTTTACCATGCACAAGTCAACAAATATTACTTTATAAAATTACAAACATTTTTAAAAAAAAAAAAATGCCAGTGACTTCAATCACTACGCTCAGTAAGATGTTCCGATTTAAATTTTGAAAGCAGATTTGAATTCTCCTCTAAATTTTCTATGCTAACTGTTGCACATTTTTTATATTCTATATCAATATATTACTTGAATTATGAATATCATCTATTTTTACTCTTTTTGTTAGTAAATTTCGAATTATAAAAAAATAAAAATTATAAAAGTAAAATTATCAAAACTTAGTTAATTTAGTGAAAAATTCAAATCTGCTTTCAAAATTAATATCAGTTTATTATATTGGGCGTAGTGATTGAAGTCGTGAACTTTGTTTTCGAACGAAAATGAATCACGCTCCAGCCCCCTTAAAATCTAATTGACTGTAGTTTAAATAATTATATACATAACGATTATTTGAGATATAATCTAACTAACAATTTTACAATAGCTATTTAATTTTGTTTTATATCAATCATTTAAAAATTTAAAACTTGTGTTTACAAAAGTATATTCATATATATTATATAAAGGGCCGTTAGTATACTGAGGGCCTCTAAAATTATGATTTTCCCGGGCTGTTTTTTTCCCTCAGTCCGCCACGGTTTTGACCTACCTCGTGAGTGTCACTGAGCTTGGTGTGTTTTGATTATGATATTATTATTATTAACTTCTTATATTATAAAATTACTGTGTTTATACTCTTACTGTAATCGACAATTGTCAGAGAAAAAAAATATTTTGGATTGGATATTTTGAACGAATACCGGTGTTAACAACTGGGTAATGGGTATAATATACCAATATATAATATATATATACAATATATAATATTGTTTTATTAATTAATTTAATTTGTTCAGTATTTGACATGTTCTAGTTAAGTTTCCATTTAAATATAATAGGATAATACTTAGTTTAATTTATTATTTTTTACACATTGCTCAGTGACCCATGTAGGTACTATAATAGTAATAATATAAAGTATACATTTATAGTTTATACTTATTATAATATGCTATGGCCAGACCCAGACGGCCTACGACCTACGAGGGATTGTCATTTTGCGGTCTAGTCTTGTTCAAGGCGTATTGGCGGGACCGAATAAAAATAACCCAATCTAGGCACGCACCGGAACGAATGCAGAATATTATATCGACGGTAAAAAACGTTTGGAGATTTCGTGCAAACGTCAGCACTGTGTACCCACCTTCTATTTTCACTCCCACCTCTCGTCCGCAACAGACCTCTCTCAGCAATATCGTTTTAATCTCTTTATCTATGGAAAATTCCGAAATTCCAATACACCTTCCCTCCCACCGATCAACCCGTTGATTTTCCGCCGCCGCACAACAACAATAATAATAATAATAATAATAATAATAATAATAATAGTAATAGTAATAATAATAATAGTAATAAATAAATTAAATTAGTCCGATTAGTGTTTCCGTGTGCCAAACCGCGGTGGTTTTCCGTGACAGCAACACTCGACTGGACGCGCGCGCGCAACGGTCGTTCGAGCGTTCCCGAATTCCGATCGGTGTACGTACGTTTGTAATATTAAATTGTTTTCCGTTAATTGAATGTCGTCGGTCACCGTACGTCTATGATGCCCACGAGAACCGAAAACGGCATCGCCAGACATCAAATACTGGCCGCCGTGGATGTCATTGTCGGAGAACGCCAATGGAACTTGGTGCCATCCTGATCTATTAGGCGGACTCGTTCGCCAGGTCCACCGCAACAAAAGTGCTTCCCCAGTGTTTTGTTAATTCGTTAAATAGTATTAATTATTATATATGATATATTGCTCTTTTTGTTTTTTTTACCTACCATAGGTACCTACCGAGTTGTGTTATATGTATTTGTTTTGTTTCTGTACTTAGACCGATGTAATTTTTAATACAAATATTAGTGAGGTTGTGAAATTTTAGTTAGTATGTGTCGGTAAAGTGATATGTCGGTACGTTTGTCTAGCGGGTGTCTGCCCGCAAATGGTGAGAAACCACCTGCACCCTCATCAGATAAGATCGATTCCAATGGTCAACAGAACAATTTGCAGGACCATCAACAACTGCAGCAACAACCTCGGAGTAATAGTATGGACTATTTAAACTTCGAGGAGAAAAGACAAATAATTGCGTCTTCCTTGTCATTAACGGACTTCTTGCACACTAGTGGTACAGCTACTACGCCCACATCACCGACCACTGGCAAGTTTATTATTGGTGAGCAAATTTATAAAATGTACTTTGATCTATTCTTTAGAATCTTGTAGTGTATATTCATCAGTTAACAGTAACTTAAATTTAGTAGTTTCCTATGTTATAATAGATGGCTTATTCTATTGATGTTTACCTAGGTATTTAATTTTTTATTCAAAAGCAAAAATCTTTTTCGTTTATGCACATTAATTTTTTACTGAATTACTGATTAGTGATTAGGTATCTACATTATTTTGTACCGACCTACTCAAAATAACAAGTAATTTATAAA
Source organism: Macrosiphum rosae (assembly GCA_016617965.1). Lineage (NCBI taxonomy): Eukaryota > Metazoa > Arthropoda > Insecta > Hemiptera > Aphididae > Macrosiphum > Macrosiphum rosae. Next base: position 12,741 of record WHPZ01589275.1, on the reverse strand, counting down.
CTACCTGCCTCTTAACCAAGAACTTATTCAATAATTGTTTGAAAATTAAAATCACGAGTCTCATAAATTTAGTTGCCTGTTTAAAAAAATACAAGTTGGTATCAAGTAAGTACTTCAATTATACTAAAAAAATAACTACCTATTATAAGTTTTTTTTTAGATTTGAAATATTTAGGTATGTAAAATTTTATTTGAATTCTTCAAGTTATTGTATACCTATTGTTTTTTCATCGGGATTGCAATTTAAATTATACTTAAGAGAATAGTTATCTTATCAGCCCATACATTTTTATACTAATAATCATTTAAGTTATAATATTGATGCTTATGTTATAAGCTTCATTGGATGATTAATTCATGGTCAACAAATTGACATCAATTTATATATTTACAGTGAAGTGTAAATGTTGCACAATTCTATCCACTTAAAATTTGAATAGCTTTTGAACTCTTAAAATATATATTGCTATTTTGATTTTGTTTTAATATAATAGTTATCATGAAAACTTATCTAACATAAAATTATTATTAAAATTATAATATTATGTTACAATGACAACATTAGACATTATGACTCATATACCTACTTTCGTATATGATAACATTGTACATAAATATTATTAAACATATATTTTCATTAAAACTGTATACCTATCTTTTTATTCCTATATCAAAAAGTTTGGTGCTAGGTTTGGTACTTATAGGTAGTTATTATTCACCTTGTAGTTGTAAACTGTATGATCTATTATAATTTTTTTTTATCTTCTTTAAATATAATTTATTATAATTTTATCTATAGTTAGGTATAGGTACAATTTAAAATATACAATATTGTAAAATGTAAAAATTCTTTAAATGTGTTAGCGATATCAATATTGTGGGCGAGCTAGCTAAGCTCTAGCTGCTAGCTAGCTAAGGTGATTCTACCAAGCTCCCTGCCAATCTTTTATTTGATAATGAATTTATTTAAATTTTGATTTTTGGAATTTTTAAATATACTTAGGTAGGTAGGTACTTAAAGACCATATTTTAAAATTCTTGAGATGCTTTATACTACTTACTTAATAAGTGTGCTGTTGGCGATATAAATTTCTGTTTTTAAACAAGAACTAGGTACCTTTTTCACTGTAAACTATTTAGCATGTAATTTGATGGACATTTTGATGTACCTAATGCAGATTTTGAACCAGTAGTTTATGAGTTATTATAATACTAAAATGTTTATATATTAAAGATAATGGTCCTTAAAAATGGATTTACCTACAAAAATGTAAAATAGATTAATATTGGATCTAGTATCTAGGTATTATACTCTTATATTTGAAACTTTTAAAATTACAAATATTGAAAGATTAGTATAAATTACTACAATTTAAAAACTACCATAGCCCCCCCCCCCATATCTTCCAAACCCAGTATCATGGACCTATAATTATTGTTAGAACACAAAGTTTAATAAGTAATAACTCAAAAACTGCTTGTTAGAATTTTGATTTTGATACGTGAATGGTCAATATTTTTTAAAAATAATCTAATAAATAATTTACTGTTTAAAAAAAGGGGAATAGTCAGTTGAAAAACAAAATTGTGTTTCTTCATAGGACACTCCTTAAGAAGTACAAACAATTTCAAGAATTTGAAAATATGTTTTTACTCCTTTTTAGTATAATTAAATATTCCAAAAATCATATCTTAAATAACTACATTACTTAAGAAGAATAGGGGGTTAGCATGCTTGGTGAATCATCTTGTATAATTATATGTACCTACATAGTTAAAAAATATATTAAGAAACTGATGGTTTATTGCACCTACATTAATTATATATTATGCTATTAAACAACATTATTTTCAAATTAATAGGCTAATAATTAATTATTTTTACATAATATTAGTATCTATTTATTTATATTATTTTATAATTTATATCTAATATCTAAAGAAGAATATATTATTTTAATGTTGATGACCTATACGCTATAGCTAGGTTGATATTACCTATATACACATCATGATTCATGATATACACATTCCCCAAATATCTTTAGATATTTTTCTTATACTATTGTAACGGTAAATTACTGTGAAAAAAAAAATAATTTGGTCATTCTATTGTTATGTTATGTGATCTTGTAAGGCATTACATTTTAAAATAAGCGATAGGACATAGGTAGGTATTCTATTATAATACATATTTATATGCTTTTTACAAGAATTTTTATAACGATATTGAAGTTTTAAATATCTATAATGATAAAAATTAAGTTAACTTCTATATAAACCTACATAATATTACTATTAAAAATAAGTAAATTTCTATAAATTAGCATAGTAATATAGAAATTATTTTATCAAAAAAAAAAAATATATATACACAGATGTGTAATGTAATACCTACTTGAATATTGTTTTATATTTTTATTTTAAATTTATACCTTAATAATTTTATGATATACAAGGTTTATTTACGGGTTTATTTACTTTAAAAGAAATAGAGACGTACTATAGAATTGTAAAATAATTGATAATATAAAAATTGTTAAATATTACAAATAAATCAAGGATTTCATTTATAATTTGTGTTAAATTTAAATCATTTTGTCAGGTAGGAACTCAAATTCTTCATAATTAAATATAATTATAATATGTAAAAAGGTCTATAAAATTCTTTATAAGTAGAATTAGTATTATCTTTGTCTATTATTTTCTTAAACATGCAGTTAATTAGGGTTTATTGTTACTGAATACATATACTATATTATAAACTTGTACATTTTAATAATATATTTTTAGTTGCATGACTGTAAATATAATTATTATTGTACTATAATTTATATTATCATATGATTACCTACATTGTTATATTATAATTGTTATTACATTTTTAGCCAAGAAGCAAAATGGTACAGCACTTCGAACTAATAGCTTAGGATCAGGAACACGTACCAGTCCTTTACAATTAGATCGAAAACAACCAAGCAAGTTCTCTGCATTAGGTAAACTTTTCAAACCATGGAAATGGAAACGAAAAAAGAAATCGGAAAAATTTGAAACAACATCTAGAAGTAAATTTTTAATTTTCAAACCAACAACAATACATTTATATTCTCTATTTGTTTTTTTTTTATTTAATAGATTTGGAAAGGAAGATCTCAGTACGAGCAAATCGAGATGAATTAATCCAGAAAGGAATCTTGTTTTTAGATAGTCCAATGGCTCAAACACACACGATCTCTGAATCAGGTATAAATAAAGTATACACAAATAATATTTTATGATTAAAACGGTCACACAATGGTTGTATATTTATTTATTATTAAATATTAATAAGTAATAACAATTATGTCAATACATCAAAGTTGCATCCTCACATACATAATTTTGGTATCTGTCTTAAATCATATACAATATAATATGGTATGGAGCTTCTACATAATATCATATTTGTGTAATAGTCTAAAGCACATGTGACTATATAAGCGATGAATGTCTCATTTAGATGCTTAATGTGTGTATGCATAAAACAATTCTTTACTTATTTATTTATATTTTCTGACAAGTATTAAATACAAGGTAACTATAAGCAAATTACTTCTAATGTATCCATCTATGTTTAAACCATATTTAGCTTTTTATGTAATACTTCTCTTCGCATATACATAATAAGTTCATCTGAACGAGTTACCCATTTCTTTTATGTGCTTTAGAAAACCAAGAAATAGCTCTATCCATAGTATAATATCCAAGATAACAGTGTTAAATTAAATTTGTAAATGGGAGGGATATAGGCCAGTGGCATAATTACGGTGGTGGGGGGATTTGGGTGTCGTACCCCCCATGACTTCTTTTTAACTAGCTAACCATATTTATGTACTTATTATTCATTGGTACTAATATAGTATATTTTATAAAAATCCAAATCCCCTATGGTAGCTGTAACTAAGAAAATATTACTTTGTAATAAACACTTATCACTATTGCAAATTGAATATTGCACAAATATATTGAAATAATACAGTATAGCTCGATTTTTGGGAATTTTTTTCTAAAACCTATAGATAATAGTTATATTTCAACGGGTTAAGTACAATGGTACAATCCGAATTTGTCAATCAGACTTAGTTCCAAAGTTTTAGCCTTTTGAAGATTGCAATTTTGAGTATTTTAAGTCTACGACAATTATTCCACGAATCTACTCAAAAAAGTACATTTTATACTGTATTAAATAGTATGTAATTATTTATTTTCATGTATGCATGCTTAATATATATACATGTACCCTACTTACATTTACAGATTACAATGGTTGAACTGAGGTTTTTATGATATAAACCAAATTTGTTTTTTGTGGGGGGGTTGTATGTAATTGTTTTAATCCCCCCCGCAAACATGACCAAATTATACCACTGTATAGGTCACAACAGTTTTTTCTGTCATAAAAAAATATTACCATAAACTAATTATTATATGCTTACTTTTTGTATAAATAGTATTTTATAATTTATTTCTATAATTTTATTAGATAATTCACCCCAACTAAATCAAACTTCAAGTGGAACAACTACTTGTGTTACCGTCACTTCTAATATTGGTTCATCATTGCTTTTCCAACAGCAACAAAATAGATATTCTAACCAATTTATGAATGGTATGTACAAATATTCATTACATAAATAAAACAAAGAGCAGGAATACAATAAAATACATTAGAATAATATCATTAAAATATTAATTAAGAAAACGAAAATTTAAATTCCTTGCCAATGGAATAGAGAATACAAACAATTGCTGCATTATTATTGTTTTGTTTGATTTTAATTTAATAATTGTGTTAGGAATAAAAATAAATATACATAAAAGTGTAAATTGGAGTTATACAATTAATTGTTTTAATCTGTTGTACTCAAATTAATGGTTTTAATATTTTTGTATCAAATTGATAGTTTTATCAGCAAAATATTCAAAAGTATATATACCAAACTTATCAATTAGCATATTTACTGATCTATTATGGCAATTTTAACAAAACTAGAAATTATTTTAAACAAATTTAGTACACTACGAATATAAAATATTAATTTAATAAAATCAATATCATCATTGAACAACTGCAATTTATTGTCGAATCTGGTGATTTTTGGTGAATTAAAAAACTTTTACATTGTCATACCCTTTGCCAAGTTTCAGATTATTTTTAACCTAAACAAAAGATTACATTCAATATTGTTAATAACTGGGATGTCGTATATTTTATTATTTGTAAGTCATTTCAGGAATATGTTTAAAATATTCTTAATTTAATACCTACTATCCTAGTTAATGTTATAATCTATGGTAGTATAATATTATGTGGTGTATGAAAATTTCAGGATATATCTATCCTAAATAATTTGCTTTAAAATCATTAAACAAAGTTATTAGATAAAAATGCATTGAAAATAATGCAATTGTTTCACTCAAAATAAAACATTCCGTTTGAAACCAATACAACTAAACTATATAGAATAACATTTTATATGTATTAAATAAATCATAAAGGAAACCAATTTGTTGATTTAAAAAAAAAATGATTTTCAAATACATTGTTTGGAACAAAATGTAAATCACAGTATGAGAGAATGTGAAAAATCTTTGCCCTCCCTCCACCAGATATTATTTGCATAATTGTTATAAACATTTTATAATAACAAAATAACATTTATACTTAAACATATTACGTAAGTATTCAGTACCTATTATTTATGTTTTATTTTTGATATTTTATTATTTATCTGCCTAGTAACATATTATTTTATCTAATTGAAGCCATTAAAAATACCTTTCCCTATTCCCTTTTTAATTCATTGTTAAAGTAATTAGACACTATTAAATATATCATGGAATCCTTAATAAATCATAATATTATTAAATCCTTTATAAAATAAAATAGTGTAGATATTTATTAATGATGCAAAAATCTAATTAGTTCACACAATATAATAATTAAAATGTATTTAGTTTTCCCAATTATCAAGACAAGTAATGGGAGTTTTTATTTTTTTACTGTCCTCCTATGGCCTTACTTGTACCATCAAGGCATCAACTACCATCATAGTTGAAGATAGAAAAACATTTTCTGCTCCAAAACTTGATAAATTACACAATAATATAAAAAAAAATCATAATCATTATTCATTCCTCACTACTCTCAAAATCTAAAATGCTGTACTAAAAATATTGTTGTTTTTATTAGTTCTATATGTTATTCTCTAAATGATTAAAATGAGTAAATAATTGGTATCTAAATAACAAATACATAAGTTGGCATTTGATGTTCTAAAATTTTTGTAAGTAGGTAATTCCCACTTTTTTACTATAAGTGTTGACCGACGCTTAACAAAAAAATATGACTATGACAATATGTTTAAACTGTGATGAGGGAAACTGAATAGAGACCTGGAAAAGAATTTTCAATTTGTACTTTTTGAAAAATGTCATTGTATTATATTTTATTTACTTTACCTTTATCACAGCAATAACATAATATTGATACCGAAATTTGTAGTCCTTATATATTTTGGTAACTAAAACTAATTATTGTAAGAAATGTTTAAAAATATAAAATAACCTTAAATAAAACGCAATAAAAAGTTCCATTCTTGTTAATATTTTTGCTGATAAAATTATGGTAGTAAACATGACTTGATATTTAATCTGCAAAAGTTCCAGCAAAATACAGTTAAAAAGAACAAATATAAAGAAAATGTATACATATTTAAGAATTACCTGTATAGAATAAACATGGATTAATATAGCAAAGCCTCTAAATACTGAAAAATTGGTTTCACTAAAATTGTGACTGCTATTCAGAGTGTTCAGTTTGTAGAAAATTTGTAGTTTGTTCTTGAAGAAATCGCTGTTATTTGGAGGTATCCGCTATTTAGAGGTTTCACTGTATTTAAAATCCGGGAAAGTCGCTCTGATATATAGTGTAGGTTTCAAGTATATCTAAAACCTAGTTATAGATGAGTCACTGTAACAAATATGTTAAATGTGTATGCAATGAAAGAAGCATCTGAACAGATGACGGAAACTATATCCTGATATCCAAGCATAATTTATAATTTATTTGTATTACCTACTATCAGTAATACAGTATCTAAGTTGAATGAGTTTAATCCACAACATCATATTATATTATAACAATAACTTTATATGATAATATTGTTATTAACTTATAAGTCAATATCGACGTACCGTATATCAGTAGTAATAGGTTCATGGTAACAATAATTTTAAATTTGCTTAAAATATTTTGAAAATTTCATTGTGATAGAAAATAATAATACATGTAATGGCAAACAGTTTTAAAAAAAAATTACAAAATAATTAAATACGTAAGTTTTCCACATTCATTTTTGTTAACATTTCCATTTCGAACACTTAATTGTGAGAATTTCGATATGTTTTAACTGTGGTAAAAAAAACTTGAAAGAAACCTACCTATCACTTTTTCAAATTTGTTAACTTAAAAAAAACTATTTATAAACATAAATCGAAAAAAAAACTAAAAATTCAAGTGTCTACAAATATCCCAAAATGAGCAAACTTTTTTTGAAAACTATTTTAAGTATATCAATAAAATAAAAAATTATTTTTGGTGAACCTTTCAAGTATCAACGGTTATTTATTCTTGAATTACAACAAAATTGGTGTTGCGTATTTTTTTTTCAGTTTTTCCCGATTATTTTGTACAGTTAATTCTTGACCCAAAGTACCATCTCTGACAAATTTTTCTAGCAGAAGCAACCCTCTAATTTAAAGATTGAAACATTTGTTCTGATCCAAAACGTGATGAAACACAAAAAAAATTTAATGAAATTAAATTGAAAAAAAACATATTGTATATCGTATATTTTATTTTAGATACCTTTTCTTGCTTTCTATCTAGGTACCGAAAAATCGTATCTTTATACTTAATTTCAACACACCCTCCATACATTTTAGTTCAAGTTGCTCCATTGTTAAATTTTAAATCCCGGTTTAATACAATAATGCGTTTGATTTATTAATCAGTAATCAGTAATCATTTGTCAAGGTTACTCTAGGATCTACTCTAACTTCTTAATAGTCCAAATAATAATAGTAATGAAGTTATTCATTCAGCCTAAAGATCATATTTACTTAACACTATTTCGTATTATACCAAATAGTTGACTTTATCATTAAAAAAAATAGTATATATTCTGTATTATGTATTGCCATTTAAGTGATGACAATGCACCAATCAGTAAGGACATTCAAGACATTAAAATGTTTGTCAAAATCGTGTTAAAAGTTAAAACACATCAAAATCTACTAAAAACATTGTAATAACCTACCTACCTAAATGGCTGATAATGCTAAAAATTGTCACTGATATACTTGGGTATTTGAAATCCTTTTTTCGTAAATGAGTGACATTTTAATTTACTATTTTGAAAAGATTTACGATTTACCTTTATATTTTTAAATATTTTTTCGTTATATTTCAAGCAATATATTATTATTATTGCATTTCAATTTTAAATTATAATTATTTTATGAAAACCATTTAAAAACCATTTACTAATCCTGCATCTGTAATAAATTATTTAAATGCTTTATTTCAAAGTAATTTACTGAATCAATCCTACTATATTAGCTAAATCAGTAAATGTATCTTTCCCGCCTATAATTATTACACAGTAGACGTTATTGAGTTGGCTACCCTGATTGGATTTTAAGGTAAGGCGGAAATGAATTATTACACACAGGAAAAAGTAATGTTATGTCGTGCACTCTCCACTATGCCATGGGGCCCCCTCAAATCGTATATCCACGGCAACGGTAGTTAGGTTTTTAAACTTCGTGTGACGTGACCCGCCGTGTAGTCGCTGCCGTTTCATCGCTGGTTAATTTGTTTTTTTTATGAGCTTTTGACAGTATACCACTAGACGATTTACAAAGGTCAACTTTGAACAAAATACAAACAACTGCCCGTTTTTTTATTTATGAAGTATAAGGCTGTTTTAGATCGAGTTGTAGCTAATTTATTCATGTTACCTAACACTCGAACTACCCCCAAAACGACCAATGATGGGATATATAATGAAATGTTCTTGTTTTCACAGAGGTATGTTACATTTGTAAACGCCAGTCAGTAGTTTTTCAAGTTGATTAATATTCTATTGCAATCAAAATTTAAAAAAAATAATAATTATAAAAATGAATATAATTTTTTGTATTCCACGGCAATAATGTATCAACCTTGTGTGTAAAAACAATTATTTTATTTAATTTTTAAATTATATATTTAACTTTCATGTCGTGATTGAAATTTTGATGGATTTTATAGATTAATGGAGTAACTTTTTAAATTAAGAATTATGTCCTGTTTGACTAAGTATATCCAGTTTAGGACTACTACCTATATAAAGACTAATATGATATAAAAAATAAATATAAGATTCGACAGACCGTAGTTTTTCTTTTAATTATTTTTAAGAATATTACTCTAATATTTTATTAAAATATCGAACCGTTCATAATTTATACAGCTAATGTTGTAATATTTTTGGGGTATTTGTATGTGTGGAAATCTTATATCCATTTAAAAAAATCGAATATTTTCTTATGTTGCGTGACATTCAATATAATATAGTACCTATAACTAAAAGAACGAAGAACCCTAATGATAGTATTTTTAAAAGCAGTTAATAAATTGCACAAAAGTCAATAATCACAATTATATTAAAACGTTTCGTTTTTTTTAAAAAAATGTATTTATTAAACTTGTATTGTGCCTTACAATATAAATATTTTACAAAATTATTAGCTTAAGTGTGATAAATTTAGTGTATTGTGATTTTGATAGAAGCCGAAATTGTAGGTATTATTAGTTATGATCTGATTATAAACTCAAGTCACGGTTGGTAAGAACTAATAATGGAACGTTGATTTCAACAATGTTTCACAGTTCGCATAGCAGCGATGTTCATCTTTATATGACCGTTTACGTATGCGAAACATAAAAGCATTAACAGTTAAAGTAACTGTACACTATAATTATTAATTTGTGTCACAAAATATAGAAATAAATAAATAAAATCATAACAATATGATTAGGTGGATTTCATAATGTTATATTTATATTTCCAAAACAAAAATGTCCTCTGCCGGTAGCTGCATAATTTTTTTTAGCATACAAAAATAAATAACATTATCTTATTTCAATATAAACTTAAAATTTAATATTTTATATTAATAATTTATTAATTTTAGCGTTGTTTTTGATGATTATGCTTTAACTTAATTTGTATAAATCATATTTATATTTAATTTATTATGTTTGTAAGCTTTTATAAATTCTCATTATCTCATAGCGAGTTAAAATTGGACACTTAATAATAATTCACCTCGTGTTACAAATCCTGAAAATAATTTATTTTAACAACTAGTATGACAATTTATATCGTATTTTACTACCTAATTTTCAATGTAAGTACTTTTACTTCCTTTCATAATTTTAAATCGAGATTGACGGGATTTGAAATCGGTTGTTTTAGTTTCTTTTTCTCAGAAAATAGTTCTTTTTTTTTAATAAATATAAATAAATAAAAACTCGTATCGCCGATTCCATTCATGCGTCATGTGCCAAACCACGTAGCAGTGACCTTAGTCAATACCTCTTCTTAACATTTATTATACTATGCACATTGCACATTATCTTAGTTTTACTTTCTTGCATTTAGACATTTAGTTTATACACAATTAAAAAGTTTGTTTTTATAATTTAGTTTTATAATTAAATATTTACTACTTAATAATTATAAAAGTTTTAAATTATTGATAATCTATTGAAATAGAAAAATATTCTTAATTCTACTGTATTTAAGTTGTCCGTGTTACGTAAATTAAGTATTCGGTACTTAATAGATATTTACACTTGTGTTATTGCAGATTAACTTTTTCAGAATAGTTTTAATTAACATTACATTTAAATTACTGACTACAATTTGCAAATGGAAAGTTGATATCGGCTTTCAAATATTATAGTTATTATGATAAATATAGAATAGAACCACCATACGTCCATACCTATGTATATATTTTAAAGAACTTGCTTAGTTCTGTACAAATGTTATAAATAAAAACTTTTAACATGTTTCTATCATATTTAGAATTAAACCCAATAAACTTTTGGGAAAGTTTTACTAACCTTATATTTATGCACTATAAAAGAAAAACTTGCAATTGTAAAACTGCAATGACTATTTCTCTTTCCCTACCCAAAATCTATTAAAGAAGTATTTTAAAATTTAATATATTTGGAATTTTATGGCCGATTCAGTATATTTCGTGTGATCAATGATAAATATCACTTAATAAAAACTAATCATCAAAAATCATATAATATTTGAAAATAGATAATGGATATATCATATCATATTTTTTCACTGTTTGCTCTATTAAATATTTGAGTATATATTTCATACAGTATATACCTATATAATATATAATACTATGTACATTGTCAGTGTATGCAATGTACACTAGGACACTAAGTAGTAAGTACGTATCATAATATTGTTGCGTATTCGATTCTAATATGGTAATAGCCTTATAGTTTGTCATCACTCCGTATACGTTCATACACATCGCACAAGTGTTAAAATGTGCTTAAGAGTAAAACCGTTCCGTTGACATAATATCCACGATATTGGGAAATATAAATTACAATATATAATGCGGTAATTATAAGGCACTAAAAAAATATTCAAAACTAAAATATGTGTTTAAACTTTAAAATCTCAAGCCCGCAAAACCTAAGAATTCTTAAAACCATAAAAATTAACTACCTATACTATAAGACTAAACAAAAAAAACTTATTTTTTTATTAGGTAACCTTAGGTTTGATATAATATATATTATTTGTATATATAATTTGAGCACTTATTCTGTCAAAATAAATCGATTACATTCGCAATTCAAACAGTTTTGAAGACTTGCTGATGGGCTGATGGGCTCATCTTTAACGGTTTTTAATCATTAAAACACCTTCAGATGCAATAAGAACCGAAAAGTAAAACCTATAAATACTAAATAATAAAAACAGAAAATGTTTCAATATGGATAATTTGTTGATATGCTATGTTTCGAACTAAATTAAAATAAAAACCAGTGTCTTCAAGACAAGTACAATTATTATACCAGTACAACTTATATTAAAAGCGTCAAAGTATATATGATTTAATATAAAGACATTTTTTATAAGGAATACAATTTAAAAATTCAACATGATTTTTATTTTTAATAAAAATATGAGATGCTTACATCTCTTTTGAGAACCATAAAAAAATCGACCAAATGTTTATCAATGATTTACTCGTTATAATTATTTAGAGAATTTTTTAGTTAATAAAATCATCGTTTCCTGTTTGTAAAATAGGATTTTTGTTGTTTATAATTGTAAAGACTTTTTTTTACTTATTCTCCAAGAAGATTATTGGCCCCATGTTCCATGAATATGGTCGTGTCCCCCCACACCATGAGTTCCCAATTTTAAATACTAATCCATGTTAAATATAAGTTGTATAAAAATATATTTGATGTACAATCAAGAAAAGCGATTGTTATCAATTGATTAGGTTACAAGTGGGTCTCTGTATAATGGATGGTATTAATTTTGAATTCAATGATATAATATCATTGTATAAGAAAAACGATTCTGAGTGGTATGT
>WHPZ01589274.1:4864-22357 GCA_016617965.1 Macrosiphum rosae | reverse complement strand
AGACCACTTACTGAACTTTTGATACGTTGTGAACTGGCTAGATTTTAGAAAGATAACTTTTTCCTCTTATAAACAAGGATTACTTTTTTAAGATTATATAAAATAAATAAAAATAATAGGTCTTACACAATCGGTAACAGTAAGCAGTAACAATACAAGCTGCTCAAACAGCCTTAAAAATAAAAACTTGTATATTATATTGTTGACAGTTTCGTTTGAACGAATCTGGTGTATGCGAAACATGCCCGTTATGGCAAATTGATTCTGGTGTTACATGGGGCCAAGAGCATTTTGGTCAAGGATGTTACATTCTTCCGGTGGGTTATTGGAATTCAAAAACTGGCTTAAAGCTAACTGAACCACTTTTCCTGCATTTGGCAAATGGTTTCAGAGGAATAGCATTACCTATTTCTACTTTTAATGTAAGTAGTAATCAAATATATACAGATGATATTAAAAATATAAATAAAACAAGATTTTGAATCTCACATTTTTGATTATCGGATAACCACTAATCTATAACTTATTATAAATTATAATGTAACATAATCACAATACTTCACATTATTAGCTTGGAATTATAAAATGTTATAATATGTCCATTATTAATATTGTAATTGTAATTGTATATAACCATATGGCATATATAACAATTTAACATAGACGCGTATTGCTTATATTGTCGAGTTGCATAAACAATTACTCTAAATATTTAATGAATCAATATATAGTGAGCCATAAACACAAATTAATATCCTGTGGTTGGTCCATTCAATTTTAGTGAACTAATAAATAAATACATGTTTAAGAAACTCAGCGTATAATGTACTGTTATATTAATATTATCTTAGGTAAAAATATTTAATATTTATATATTATTAAATTGTTAAAATATACTTATAACGTTCATTACAGTTTCCACCTTGGCAAATCGTAAATGTCAACAGAAGTGGTCATTTGATAGGTTATAGTGGTTTAGTTTTCGATATTATCAATCAATTGGCAAAAACATTAAATTTTACGTAAGTATAAGTCTTGTTAGTTTATATATTTTTTTTTATAAAATAGTGAAATGAGTAAACAAAGTTATAATATCAGTATATTATATAGTTTAGTAGTTTAGAACGTTTAGGTACCTAATTATATACTATGTATTATAATATGCAATTTAATAAAAAAAATAAATATTGTTTATTGTGTACCTTACGTACTTAAAAATATAATTTCGGACAAATATTATAAATTATGATATTTTTTAACAAGTAGATTTTTTTTAATAAGAATAAATATTATGTACCTAGTTATAATGTCATTGTCATATCTAATACGGATCAAATTAATACTACGAGAACTTTATTTATGCAAAATGTAAGTAAACTACCTACCTATATCTAATTTATTTATTTTTAATACCTATAATCATACAATAATATATGTTATAGAATGTATTGGGTGAACATGACGCAGTTGTCTCAAAACCATTATGGGATAAAATGATAGACCTTGTTCGATCCGAAAAAGTGAGTTTCAAATATAAATTAATTGTTGAATACTCGAAACATTATTAAAATTAAATTCATTTGTAAAGTCCTAGAACTTAGAGTAGCATATAATATACATAGGTACATCGTACAGTTATTTTTTTTTATTTCATTAGATAGGTACTACACTAGTTTATTTTTAATTTAAACATTTTTCATTATTCTTACAAAATAGCTACCTATTTTCATAGAGTAGTAGAGGTATATCTAGCTATTATATTATATGTTTCTTATTAGATAGGTATTTTATTATATAAGATTTGGATTGCTATCGCCTATCACACTATCAAGTGTGAAGTGTTTGTACTTTGTTTCGACTTGTGTTTCATATATTATAGTAGCCAGTAGGTAATATTGTATATAGGTAAGTTACTATTATGACGTGTAACTAATGCGTATAAGTTTAAACTACCTATATCTGCAAGTTGTAACTACATTTTTACTGTGCAATTATTAAAATCAAATTATGATTCCAGGCAACAATTTCGACAATATTTTAGATTGTGAGAGGAGCGAAAGAATGTACAGAGTGGGCCACGGGAATAGGGACAAAAGTAGACGGGGTTTTCTCAACGTTGAATGTGAGTAGGAAGGTCTAGTTTAGCTCATTTGATCCGTCAGATAATGCCGTTTCATTATCACTATGGAGCAGTGGAGTGTCGTTCACCGTGTGCTTGCGTACGACGCATTTGTGAAAAACAATGAATCGGTAGTTAAGGTGCAGCGCGCATTCAGACTTCACTTCAGCGTCGTAGGTAGCGGTGCTGCTCCAATGGGAAAACAATAATTATGAGATGGGTAGATAGTTTTCGAAAGAGGACAGTTAATAATAAAAAAAAAAAATGGTCCCAAAAGTACTGTAACAACTACAGAAAATACGGAGTCTTACCGTCTGAATGCACCTTAACTACCGCCGATTCATTGTTTTTCACGAACGCGTCGTACGCAAACACACGGTGAAAGGCACTCCACTGCTCCATAGTGACAACGAAACGGTATCATCTGGCGAATCGAATGAGCTAAACTAGACCTTCCTAATCACATTCAAAGTTGAGAAAAACCCGTCTACTTTTGTCCCTATTCCCGTGGCCCACTCTGTATTGGTTTTACAATGATGTGTGTTTTTTTTTTCTGTCGGTCAGCAACATTTTGGATAGTAAGCATGCTTCAATTTTTGAGATCACCATCTTTTCCGATAGAAAAGTGAACCTAGTTGGTACTTTTGAGAGGTCAAAATTTAAAATTCTAAGTGGTTTTAGAAAGCGTCGAAAAAAACTACCGACAAATTACGAAAAACCACTAAAAATGGAATTTTAATTTCTATCGCTTTGTTTATCACCATAGCAACGAATAAAAAATAATAATTATATTATAAGGTTAGGATCGTTCAGAATCGTTTTTCGTATACAATGGTTTATCATTGTATTCAAATATAACACATCCATTACAACTACTGTACAGCAGAGCGGTACCAAATTGTCCACCTTTTGAAGTAAAACTTTTTTCTTGAGGTGTGGGTGGAAAAAAATCTTAACGATAAATGGTTTCTTTATTTGCAAGTCATGCACGGAGGCGGCGGCGTGCACGTTTATTTTTATTGTAATGATTTTTCTCCATTCACTTATAATCGCACGGGCCACAATACTTATGAAAGAAGTTTTACTTCCCCGGAGTGTAATATTGGGCTCACACACTCTCGTATTTTGTATTATTATTTATGTATAATAATATATTATATTTGAAACAGTACCACAGAGCGGTACACACTTGTCCACCTTTTTTTATTTGCTTATACCTATCTAACGGTACCTATTATATAGATACATTTAACTATTAAAGTGTGTAATGATTAATAACTGCTAATTTTCCTGAATTAGGTGTTCATTGCAGCAGCGGCATTTGCCGTAAAAGAAGCAAACCAAATATTGGTGAACTATACAACACACATAAGTCTAGAGCCACATCAAATTTTAGTGGCCAGACCAAAGGAACTAAGCCGAGCTTTGTTATTTACTGCTCCGTTTACGTTATTGGTAACGTCAAAGCTAAAAAATGACTACCTATTTAACTGCATTGTACAAATATTGTTGTTACTGACAATACGTACCGTTAAATTGTACAACTTAGGACAATTTTCAATTTATAACTATAATAACTTTTTAAGTTTTATAGCTACCTATTAGCTCAAGCTAGTTTTGGTGAAAAAGTTTACTCTTTGTCAATAGATTATGTGGAACTTATGATTTATCATAAGTTATAATTTATATAGAGTACCACCTACCCATATAAAATATAATTATTAATTATATATATATATATATAACAATAAACGACAAGACCAACAATTTAGTTTTGAAGAAAATCTCAAAATAGAATTATAAAATATGTACCTACTTGTAGGTGTAGATTATAATTAAAAATTCAATAAGTTTTCCATTTTTCAAAGGAATGATTCTTTTTTTTTTAATTAACAAGGGACGTAACGAATTCCTTTTTATAAGAAACTTGCCAAACACTGGTTAATATAATATAGTGTAAGAATGAAAACTGTTTATCCCGTTGTTATAATAAATTTGTGTTTTCGGTGGTCTCGTCATATTTAGTCGATAGATAATCATGTGTAAATAGGTACCTAACAACCTATAACTAAAAAAAAAAGTTGTTTATCCTAAAAATTAGCGATAGCATCCATTTAACTGTCCCAAGTTCAACACATGTCCCTAGACCCTAGTTGTAGCATTTTACCTATAATACAATATATGCAGCTTGTTTGGATAATTTAATAATTGAATAATTGTTTTATCTTATAATCACTTAATACCTATTATGTAAATTTAGATAATTCGTTATATAGTAAAACTATTGACGTATTTTTACATTTTTTTACGATTTGATTAAACGTATGCCCCCACCTTATAACTATTCTAGAGAATCTAGACCCTGCTAGTAACTCGAAATTATAAACAATAACCCAAGTCACAAGAAGCTAGGTCATTTCATTAAATAATTATTTAGACTATCACCATTACCGTCATTACCCATGTTTAATGTTTGCTATAACAACAATAATTAAGTGAATTTTAAATTAAAAAATAATGATATATTGTTTAATTTTACAAGTATTATAAGTTTTTATAATTTTTAGACTTGGTTGTGCATTGCTATTGTGGTTGGTCTTATGGGTCCTCTACTAAATGTATTTCATATCTTAAGTCCATACTATGAATATCACAGCATACCAAGAAAAGGAGGTCTTAACTCACCATTAAATTGTTTTTGGTATGTTTACGGCGCACTGTTGCAACAAGGTAAGTTGACAAAAATGTTCACGTACCTACCAGTAGGTATATTTGTTCTAACAGTCACTTCTAATCCAAGGTAGCCCATAGCCGATAATAATATTACAGCTGGTATTTCTCAAAAATTTTAAGCTATGTATTTATTAATTATTTATGTTATGTCCAAACCAATAGATACCTAATTAATTTACCTTCTACAGCGACTACGAAACATAGCATTCCTAACCAATGTTTCAAATAATAACTAATCTACAAACACTGACCATCATAATTATATTTCATTTTAATTGGGTATTTTTTTTCATCCAAATAAATAAATAAAATTATTTTTAATCGATCAGCATAGTGTCACGTAAATACCTACCTAATGTATAATTTATACATTGAGGTTTTATGTGTACTGTGTAGAATACTGAATATTGTATTATACATTTAATATATATATCAGGGGCGTCACTTCAACTTTTTGAAAGGTATTCTAACAGGTAACAACCAGGAAGGCCAAAAAAAATTTCAGTAAGCCAATATACCTATCTATATTTTCCAAAAAATGTTTTTATCACTACCCTCGTAAATTATAATTTTTATATTTTCCATGTAATAATCTAATATAATATTATGAATATTTTATACCTAATAAATAGTAATAATACTAGATAAGTCATGTGCCTACGTACCTAAGTCTTAAATTATTTAAATTTAAATATTCGCATAGACACTATATAGTATATTGTACCTAAAAAAACGGTATTTTTTTTAAATACTGGGGCCCACCTAGAGAACTCGTGTGGGATCCCAGGAGTTCTGAATTACCTACCTACATTATAAGTACATAAATAGCGTATTTGAAACAAATCCTCAAATCCTCGATCACACATAAAATATTTTATGTAAGCCAACCATTTTTATATTTCGTTTAAGTAATTTAATAATACATAAATAATATAATATCAAATAGGTAGGTAGCCATAGTTGCCGATACTTATAGACCAATAAAAAAAAGATTATTTTTGCTTGGTACAGAAAAATTATTGTCAGGGCCAAATTAGATATGCTATACACAAGCATATAGGTGCCCTGCAACACCTCTAACGACACTCCTGATTTATATCTTTAGTTTATCGGTAATAACTAATACCTAAGTAATAATTTATAATTTTTAATTCATTAATTCGGATTTCAGAGATACATATTGGCTATTAACTATTGGTTCATTTGCAATTTATAAATAGTAAACACGATCCTATAAAACACGTTCAAAAGCAGAAGAGTTATGATAATATACCTACCTAATAGATTCTATCGATTCTAATAATGCCCAAAATCGATATCTCAAATTGTTCGTCACTTATACCTATTTCAAATAGCGAACTCAATTAAAATCCAATTGAAGTAATAATAACACTACTTCAAGGCTCGTTATCTCGACTCCTTTCTGTACCCCTTGAGATTCGATAAAACGAAAGTTTACTGTATTACACTTAAATTTTAAATACAATTTGTCATTATATCTTATAAAAAATTGATTACCGAATAGGGGGAGCACATTTACCTGATGCAGACAGCGGTCGATTAGTAGTTGGCACCTGGTGGCTATTCGTTTTGGTCATCGTTACCACGTACAGTGGAAACTTAGTGGCGTATTTGACGTTTCCCCAGATGGATTCAATGGTGTCTAATGTGGCCGATTTGATGGCTCGTAAACCTCAAGGATATTCATGGGGAATACCGAAAACATCAAATTTACATTCATTACTTACCGTGAGTAAATAATTGTCAAATTTTATTGATACGATATATAGGTACCTGTGTGGTATTGACATGAGAGGGGATAAAGCGGGGTCCGTCCCGGTTATCCCCATTGCAGCTTCGGCCACTTGTATATACCATTGTGAGGCATCACGGGGTCGTGGTACACACATATACACCAGCATTCACTGAGGAAAGTGAACCAATCCCCCCGTGCGAGCCCAATCTCAAAGATGTAAACATTTTCTTAAATAAGCGATGTTGCATGAGGGCCATGCAATGTGCAAACAGTACGGCTCTTATGTAGTGGTTATACAATATACATGGAAAAAAAAAATGTACCTATGTGGCTATAGGTCTATTTATATCTGAAGGGTTGTTGTAAATTGCGTCCAATTTTCAATTTTTTTTTGTAAATTTTGGCTTGGATATAATTTGTACCTACCTACCTACATATGTAAATTGAAGAGTGCCAACCTCATATATTTTGTATATACCTAATGCGAATTGCCGCCTAAATATTTTTTATTCATACCTACCTAAGTTAGGTCTAGGGGATATTTTTCAGACTTACGACTGGAAATATAATTGTATTAAAATGGGGATTATAATATTATATCATATATATAGGTAATATGCTTGAAGTCATATGGTTATATTGGGCATATGTACCTATATTGTCAAGAATGTCATGCAATTCCAAAAAAGTGACAATTTAGGTAGGTCGTAAGATAAAAGCTCGACCATTGTGTACATTTATTTTAAGTGTCTACTGTCTACATGGCTACATCTCGAGAAGCTAAAGTTAAAATATCACAATTAAAAAAGGTGCTCTGCTGTACAGTAGGTTACAAGTGGGTCACTGTATAATGGATGGAATTAAATTTGAATTAAATTATATAATATCATTATATGAGGAAAAGCGATTCTGAGTGGAGACGGTATGTCAGTCTAGGTTTAAGACATATTATATACATATCAATGGTAATAAAAAAAATTATGCACATTCTTATCATAGAGAATACTTCTTATTCATTATACTATGGTCGATTGTATGGATAGGCCATAATATTTAGATTTTTTGATTTTTCAGTTTCGTATATCCCCGAATAATATTTTTAAATTACAACAAAAAACTAAAATCGTTAATATTGATTTTAATATGTAATTTCGTCCAAATTTGAACTTAAAATAACTATAAAAATAAACTGTGCTTGTGTATTTTTTTAGATTTTTTGATAACAGAATTAATTACTTACATGGAATCTTGTTTTAAATTTTCAATCCTTAGATATAAAAGTTGAACATTTTATAAATTTTTAACTACAAAATAATTATTTAATTTAAAATTTGATAAATTTTGTCAAAATTCGATCTTTAAATCTCTATAAAAAAAATTGAGCCTATGTATTTTTAATATTTCTCAATTGCTATTGTAACAATATATCAGGAGCCTGTGTTAAATTTTTACACTTTTTGGCAAAACAGATAAAACTTTATTGATATTTAAAACTGTAAATGTCCGTAAACAGCTCAAAAAGAGTCAAAATATTTTCAAAAGTGTATGGTGTATAGGAAATGCTAATATAAACATTCAGTGAAATTTGCATGTGTCTACAGTTATCTACAGACAATCTTATAAGGAATCTTGTATTACATTTTAAAATCTTAGATTTAAAATGAAAAATTTTTACGAATTCTTAACTCAAAATAATTTGCTAATTTTCGTGACTTTTCCATATTTTGTCAACCAATATTTTTCCATATTTCTAAACCAAACTCTTTTCTTTCTACTAATAAAGTGATAACATTTATTTCTGGAATGTTTAGTGATATCGTTAACTATTATTGGAATCAAAAATAAATATAATTGATTTTAAATCTTTCTACCTGTATTATACCTGTAATAATACATTCAAAACTATTATTTTATTAACGTGGAAAACTCGTTAGTGCGTTACTTCATAAAAATTACTTTTCAAAAGTAATTTTGTTACAATTGTGATACTTTAAGTAAAATATAATGAAATTACTGCTGCTTTACTGAAAAAGTAATTGCATTACAGTTATTTGTTATTTGCGTTACGTTAATATACCAAACCCTGTCCAATAGTACAATTTATAAACTCAGATTATTTATTTATAAAAACTCTGAACTTTATTATTTAAAGGTAGTTTATGATGTCTAGGGGGGCATGTCCATTATGCCCCCCTTTAAATGCCACCCCTGATATATTCTGCGGTGGCTAAAAAAAAACCGTGGTAAATATGTTTACATATTTATCACTACCTATACCATGAAGGTAACGCCAAAACAATATCATTTTACCGCCACAGGGTATGCGAGATTTAATAATTTAATATTTCGAAAAACACTAAAATACCTATTTAAGGCACTATATAAATTATATAATATAATAAGTAGGAAAGTTAGTATGTTATTAGAAAACTAGAAAAGTGATTCAATTTGACAATATATGTACCAACAACCTACTACAGTAGGTACATTATAGTAGGTACCTAGACACCTAGTCATTATTATAAAATAAAACCTACCTACTAGGTACCAGCATGTGTTATTATATTACTACATTCCTGAATGTAGCCATTTTGGATTGTAATTTGTAGTGCTGTACCTACTGAGTATGTTTTATAACTTCTAACAAATGTCTTAAAACAATAAAATTACTAAAATTATAAATTTACATTTTGTTAATTTTTAAATTATAATACAATAATAATATATATCCCAGCAGAATGCAACATAAGAAAAAAAATCCTTAAAAATAAAATTACATTACTAAAACTATAGGTATTTTAAATTCCAAAGACATGGAACCTGGGGGTGCTTAAAGTTAAGAGGGGGCCCTTAAGCACCCCCGTAGTTGCGCCACTGAGGAACAATGCTATAAGTGTTATCCTTAAAGGGTCTTGAAGTTATAAGTTGTAACATGGAATATTAATACATATTTTTATATTATAGCTACATACATTACTAAGCAAATATATTCTTTGTGTATAATTATTTGATATTAAATATCCTTAATGTTCTATATTAATCAGCTGTAGAAAATAGAATGGTTCTATTGAAAATAAATTTGAGTACCTACCTAATGAATTTAATTAGTAACTTAAAGATTTCAAAAGTGAGTGTGTATGATATAGGTATCATAATACAATGTAGGTTAATTTTTAGATTCTGAGTGGAACGATGAATGTATTGATTTTACAATTATGTGTGTTTTTTTTTTTTGTGTGTGTCTGTGTACACGATAAGTAGTCGAAATAATGCTTCGATTTTCAACTTCAGTATCTTGTTCGATTGGAAAGTCAATATCGTTGGTGAATTGAGGAGGTCAAAAGTGAAAATTTCTCAGTAGTTTTCACAAGCGCAGGGAAAAACAACATAAAAATTAAGGAAAACGGGAATTTTTCCAAAAAATCGATTTTGGTTTTTAGTGTAACTCTAAAAGAAATGAACGTATATACATGACATTTTCACTGGTTGTTTATATTTGAATTTCATATACACGATAACATTTTTAAAATATTTTGATTTATTTTGAACTGTTTAGGGACATTTTCATTTTCCATTTTTTTTTAGTTTTTTATCTAAAAATATCAATAAAATTTTATTTGTTGGTCGCGAAAGCTTGAAAATAAATTAATAGAAGGCTCCTAGTATATTGTTTCAAAGGCAGATGAAAAATATTAAAAATCCTTAATCACAATTTTTTTTTATAAACATTTAAAGTTCAAAAATTGACAAAATATGGAAAAATCACTAAAATTAGCAAATTATTTTGAGTTAAGAATTCGTAAACATTTTTTTTTTTAAATCTAAGATTTGAAAATGTAATACAAGATTCCTTATAAGATTATCTACCTTTATCAAAAAAAAAATGTCTATAAGATTCAAATTTGGACGAAATTACATATTAAAAAACCTAGAATAACTATTTTAGTTATTTTGTAGTGATTGTATAATATTGTTCGTGGGTACTTGAAACTTCTAAAGTGTACTATTATATTATGTCTATGATAGTATCACGGTTTGTTGTTGACATAGACCCATAAACTAATGGACTGCACCTCACTCACCAACCAGCCATCAATGAGTGGCGCCAAGAGTGAGTGAGAAAGAACATATTGGGGGAATCTTGGTGGACAATCATATAAGAGAAAGAGAGAAAAAACATAATGGGGGAAATCATAGACGTATGAAACTAATAGGTACTGTATATCGTACCCCTGACCTCTCTCTCTAGATGCTGTCCATGAGTTTATAGATCTATGCATAGACCTTATACTAACTTAGTATAAGGTCTATGGGTCTATGGTTGTTGATGTATAACGCGTTATCAGTACCTAATGGATATTGTGATATGATTAATTTAGAATTTATTATAGGTACCTACTACCTATTATAGGTCAATTTTTTGTTTAATACCATAGATATGTATATAATGTCTTAAACCTAGACTGACATATACCGTCTCCGCTCAGAATCGTTTTTCTTATACAATAATATTATATCATAGAATTCAAACTTAATACCATCCATTATACAGTGACCCACTTGTAACCTACAGGACAGCAGAGCGACACCCACTTGCCTACCTTTTTTAGTTTGTTATTTGCATTTAAGAGATTTATAAATATATAAAATTTTTCTTTTTTATTGTCATTAATACAAACATTCCACTTTAAATTCTTATCCACGACTATACCAAGATATTTTATAGAACTAACTCCGTTTAACACACTACAATTGCATACATTTCTTGCATTTGCATTGTAAATACAAATTACAACTATAAGTATAAGGAATACTTTTATAATTATCTAAATGTATAGATTATTTTATACCAAAGTGAGCATAATTAATTTTTTTCCTACCGATCTCTAGTAAATTATTGCCTAAAAGGTTACCGCTAATTTTCAACGCCGGTGATGCCAAGACAAAATAGGTTTTGTCATGGGTAATGCTTTCTTCAGCCATTTAGTATAAATTATTTATACACTTACTATTTAATAAGATGATAGTATCATCAGCAAAACAAACTATATTTCCAGGAGTAGGTATCTTGATAAAGTAGCCCGTTAATGTATACTATAAACAATCCTAGTACAGTATATTGTGGTACTGCTCGAGCAATCAATTTCCTGTTTGTAATTATTATCTATATTTACTCTTTATATTCTGCTGTTAGAGTATGATTCAAATAACTTATGCGCAACACCTCTTATGCTATGGTAATAATATTATAACTATCGTGTAGGATAATAACTGAGTCAAAATGCTTGTTTAATATTTAAAAATACCAAGAACATGTTATTTGTTATCTTAATTAACATATTATATATATATATATATATTGAGTAGTTTATTAGTCGAGAGGTTACTTCAAAAACCAAATTCATTAGAGTGAAAGAAATTATATTTATCGAACAATTCTTATAACTTATTTTTAAGGCATTTTCACAGATTTTTAATTAAGTTTAAGTGAGAGATATAAGCTTGAACCTTGTAGTTTAAACATTTGCTTCTATTACTATTTTTATAAATTGGAATAACTACAAATTCTTTAAACTATTTAGGGAATAAATTCTCTTTTAGAAATAATGATATTAAATATTATGGATTGAGGTGCAGCTATAGAGTTGGCTCTATTAATAGTTTATTATTATTAAAAGTCTGAATTTGATTTATTTTATGAGTAGACATTACCAGATGATACAATGGTCAAAGAGTTAATTGAAAATGCTGAACACCACGAGGAGTTGTCAAGATCAATCATAGAAAGAGTGCGATCTGGTAAACATGCGTTCATTCACCGTCGAACCAATTTAATGTATATTATGAAGAATGATTTTCTTAAAACTAATAGATGTGACTTTGCTATAGGTAAAACAATCAATTAGTATATTCATTTTAATTGTTGATGACAATGAGCTTAATATTTAAGAGTAATTTACAGGAAATGAAGATTTTGCTGAAGAAAAATTGGCAATGATGCTATCAAAAGAAAGCCCTTATCTCAGTAGAATAAACAGAGAGTAAATATAATTAAATATTTAAACAAGTTTAAAAAACAATGTATACAATATTCTATTTGAATTAAGATTTAAATAAATGTTGTATGCTTTTTGGGGTAGTACAAGTTACACATTTATGATTTAGCTAAACATTTCAAATATTAGATAAATACAGATGTGTACATGTCATTGCCTGTTTACATGGTCCACTCAAAAGTTTAAACAAATTTAAATATAAATTACAAACAAAAAACAAACTTAGGAAGGCATTGTCATTATTTTCTGCACACTTAAACAAAAAAAAAAAAAACATTAGTTTTTCAGTTAAACCACGTAATAAGTAGGTAAATAAATAAGGAATAAACAAATAAAAAAAAAAAATCTTTAATAACTATCCATTTTTTTCTTAGAAGCATAAAAAAATTATTTGAGTACTTAACTAGTATGCTTATTAATTATTAGTACGATTAGAGCAGATATTTGATTTTTCTATGTGTTTAATTACAATATACAAGTATAATTCAATAAACCTATCCTATTATCACAGAATTGAAAAAATGCATAAGGTTGGTCTCATAAACAAATGGTTAGTGGACACATTACCCAAAAAAGACCAATGTTGGACCAACACACAATTAGAAGTAACAAATCATAAAGTAAATTTAGATGATATGCAAGGATCGTTTATTGTTCTATTATTGGGTGAGTCTACTTCTACAAACATAAATTATTTATACAATACTTTTTTTCTTTATTTATTTGTTTAAGGTGTATTATCATCACTGGTGTCATTTGTTTTTGAATACATACTACACAAATACATAAATCGGCGTCAGATAGTAATAACACCATTCATAAACTGATATCAAACAACTGTATATTCAACAATCTTTTTTTTTTTATTAAAATATATAGATAACAATGGTAATTAATATTCTTACAAATAATTAAACACATAAATATACAAATAATTCTATACTTGTATATTATAATATTATATTGAAGTTATAAGTACCATTTCTTAATGTTGAATCTTTACTTCAGATGGTTATTTTTACCAGTAATATCACCAAGATAAGTAAAAAGGTTCTTAATTTTATAACTTCGTTTACGATTGGTGAAATAATGTGATACGACATTGTCATCTATAAAAATTTAAAATTTAATTAATTATTATCAACAAATATTTGTAAGTTATGGTGTATTAAAAATCTCATGTAATAAATATTTTATGAGTCCAATAGAACAATTATTATAAAATAAATTATAGACAATATACTATTTGCTATGTGATGCGTTAGTAAGACAGCTGAATGATACAACAAATGAGGATACAAGGTCCTATTATATGATCAATAATAATATACTGCTATACTTTCATAATTAGAATCTGAAACTAATCTATACATTTACTTTATAACGGTAAACGTTTAAGTTTGACAGCTAAATGTATATAAATCAGGGCTTAAATTTAAAATAAATATACATCGTTTTTACGTTTTCGGATATTTAAACATTATACAATTTTAATGTTTATTGTTATTGTACTTTCAGAAGCTATGCAATTTTAATGGTTATTGTACTATCAAACGTTATTTGATTTTTCCCGTTTATCGTTTTTATATTTTTAAGCATTATTTTAATTTTTTTTTTTCTAAATTATATTTTTATTTTTGGTATAGATAGGTAATTAACCAAACTTTGACGTAAAATGTGTAACTATCAAATTAGTAGAATTTGTTGTCCAGGATAGGTTATTTTCAATTATTCTAGGGTTTTTAGTAAGTAGCTACAACTGACATGTTGATGTTAGTATAGGTGTCAAATATTGCATAAATATTATGGCATGAATGAAAGATGAAATAGATTTTATTAAAAGAAAATATTTATAACAAATTTTAAGTTTACAATGATACTTTTTACTCTGTAATTTCTAAAACTAGAGTGAAATGACCTTCTTATAAAATTTAAAGATAAGGTTAATACCTTATCTAAGGCATCTCATAGGATTTTAATTACATTTTAAATTTTAAAGTGAGTTATGAGTATACTATTTCAAGATCTACAAACAATTTATAATTTTAAAATAATCATAACTCACTTTAAAACGAAAATATAATAAAAACCCTATGAGATGCCCAGATAATAATCTTACCTTTACATTTTATCATGGGTCAATTCACTATAATTTTAAGAATATTAGAGTAAATTGGATTATATTAATGTAAAATGTATTATGTGGTACGTGTGTAGGACAGGCACAACACATGCGGGTGTGGCATCCTCTTAAGTCTAGCAAATTTATTTTTCAAATATTTTAGCATTAAAAAGGTAATAAACTAGTTAAATATATATTGAACATTTTAGTAACATATGTTAAGCAAGTTGCTATTTATAATTATTGTCAGTAAAAAATTCAATACTTTTCGATATAATGAGTGTTCAATGAAATACCCTGTATAATAAGATTTTACTTATATAAAGATGATTTATGTAAGTGTCACTAAACAAATCTATTAAGGGTTGTGATTCATAACAAGTTGAAAAATACTAGTTTTAACACGCCTGATTATCTAAAAAGTATTGTGAGCATATTAGGCATCCGTAAAGCGTATGATTAGAATTCATTTGTTACTATCTCTTCATTGAACTATAAAAAAATCAATGTTCCGCAATTGTATTTCTGATTTCCACATAATAATAAATCATTGATTTGTAGAGATTCCATTGGATCACCCATTGCTTGGTGCTTGTAAAACAATGAACAGCAAATTTCTCTGCATAGATCAAACCAATTAATTACGGTCAGTTTAGAACGACCAGTAAGAGAACATTTCGTATTTTTAAGAGAGGTCTTGGATACAAAATTAAACAATTTCTAATATTGGGTCTGAACTTGGATTTGAATGACAGCAAGAATAAATATAAAAAATACTCGATATAGGTAAAAATATATTATTTGAACAAATTGATTGACTTCCTTCAACGCACCTGATAATTTGTATTCTCATGTCTCTCCAGATACTAATTCCTTTTATCGTTTTTATCATTAGTGACTCCACCACACTTCAAAATACCATTGTAAATTGTGCACTATACGTCTATACGTGTCAAATTACAATAGATCACGGCAGACCTGGTACATAATACGCTTTACCAATGCAAAATAATCCAACTTAAAGAGAAAATATGTATTGCTATAAATAAGTATTTAGAATTAGTAAGTGTTCAACTTACCCACATTAGTAATAGGTAATGTATTATCATTGGCCGATAATGATAATATAAACATAAACGGCACCATCCATAAACACACTGTGAAGTATGAAAAAACCTAAAAATGTATATCATATATATGTTTAATCAGACATTAATAAGAATAGATATATTTAAAAAAAAAGTATACATACTTCAGATATTGTTGTATACCGTTGTCGGAAAAATTTGAAGGCTAGCACGTGATTTCCAATTAACAGAATAATTGATGAAATGAATGATAGCGATGTCAAGTTGAAGTGTGGAAAGTCGGTGAGCAAAAAGTAATACACTATATGACTCAAAAGACCCAAAGAAATCAATGTTAAAGGTAAATTGTCAAATACATACAATCCAATATGACATATTATCACAACCTGTAATTAAGTATAACAGTTTAGTTAATTAAATGAACCATTTTTATTTTTGACTTGAAGCTAATATATAATATTATATTATAATTATTTCATAACATTTTGAAAAAAAAATAAGAAATGTAGATACCTACAAAATTATGATTTTTACGTTCTAATAGGTACCTAATTATATCTAACTTTGTGGTTATGATAAGTCACCCTCACTAAATTTGTGAATTGTAATAGTTTAAAGCAATAAATTACTTTATGATTTGGTAAACAAACAACTTAAAATTTAATCTTACATGAATTGTCCATTTTATAACTTTTCTTGTTAATGCTGTGTGCTCTTCAACAAATTCAGCCAAGTAATAAACTCCAGCACCTGGAAGATAGAAAAAAAAACAATGATATAAATGTATTTGAAACTGTAGTTAACACCATGACGTGAACACGCTATAGTTTTGGTGTCCACAATCAGATTTGTCATTCGTGAAAGTTTGTTTTCAATCACCCACAAATACCTATGTCGAATGGCAAAATACTACTGTTACAAAGTAGTTGAAAGAATTGTGGCATAAAAAGCACATTCAACAACGGGATTAGATGCACAAAGTTTGAGGTGGGCGTCATGAAAATCTTGCATCAAACATTGTAAACGATCTTTTAACTCACCAATGAAAACCGAAATTAGTGCTATCTGCAGTACGGCAGCAATAGCGATGACTAAAAACATAAAAATCATCGCTCTGCGGCACACGGACGTGGAATGATTGGTAGTTTTTTTTTTTTTATCAGATCCCTTGTGTTGATTACGAGGCCATTTTCAGACATTTATCTAGAAAAAACAAGCGATCAATAAGAATTTCACTGCGAATGACACGGCAGACGAACTAGGTACGACGTTATTATGTACTCAGTGTCCATCTCGATGCTTGTGATCATAACGATTCTGATTTTTGGCCTCTATGCCTACGGTCAGCGGCGACGACGAAGCATGTTATTAACAGCTATGAAATTTATATAATGACTTTTGAGATAGTGACAACGTGAGATAAGTGATAACGTCTATAGTAGTATACATGAAGATTAGAGATAAGGAGACCAAACTAATATAGCCGCCCGCTCATAAAGTGGCCCGACAAATTAAGTCGCAAGGTTATTCTGCCACCAGGAACACGTCGTTCGATTGCAGTGCTACGTTTTACAATTATAGCATAATATAGTATAATAGGGATTATGTACGTTTTTCGA
>WHPZ01589271.1:0-14262 GCA_016617965.1 Macrosiphum rosae | reverse complement strand
GGTGACGGGGAGGTGATACACAAATATGTAATTATATTTGTTATTTTTATTCATTGAAGAGGTACGATTTTTAACGGGCAACGAAGTGCACGGGGATCAGCTAGTACTTATATATAATACAATGTGTTTATTAGTTGTTATTACATTAATACAAAATATGTATACAACACTTTACAAAGAAAAGAAGGTTATTGACCCTTAAAAATCGCGACTTTGTTATACCACATTCTTAGTGATGGTGTTTCGTTATGGTTTTTTAAAGTGTAATCAATTTTTAAATTAACGTAGGTTGATGTAATTGATTTTATTAATAAAGTTATGTGATCAGTTAATGGACTTCTTGTTTCATGACTATGAGTTTTTAATGATGCAAACAAGTTTGAGTTGTATAAAAAATGGGTTAAGACTTCTAACTGAATTTGTAATTTATTAACTGCTTTAATCCTATAGCTGTATTTTTTTTAATACTTAATTCAGTTTTGAAACAAATATTCATGACACTGTCACTTGGGTAAATTAAACCATCTCTATCACCAACCTTATTTTTTAGAGTAATAAAAGAGTTTAAAAAACATGCTTTATCAGTAGCACACAATGCATATTTGCAGGTATTACATTTAAGTGTGTTGGTAAGTTTATGAACTACAAATCCAGCTACATAAGTTATAACTTCTTTTGAAAAATAACTAAAAGAATAATCACTATAACTCACAATATAGTCATGATCCATTATAAATTAATTTATATTTTGTGAATTTTCTTCCTCCACAATTTTATCTGAATTTATATTTGTTGAATTGTTATTTAATACTGTGACTGGATCTGAACTAGAATAATGTAAAATATCGATGTCTTTTAAGGGTATACAATTGCCAGTATTAAATTGCTTCATGTCAGTGGTTCGTATAACTAATTTTCTATAGGCAGAGCGAAACTGTCTTACCGTTGGGTTATTGTTGAACCCACCATGGGAGCGAATACTACAGAAAAATATTTATAAATGGTCTTGACTTAATTTATAAGCTTTAATATATGACAGTTTATTAGACTCAATTAATGTTGAGTATAATTGCAATAAACTATTTAAAGAAACAATGAAACCTATAAAACCAGTTTTACGTTTAGATTCAAGTACAGGCATAAAATTATTATCACTCTCTAAGATTTTAAGACCTTTGACTGGTATCAAAACCTTTGATATAAGTACGGAAATGATTAGTGAACAAATTAATTTCTTCAATATTTTCTTTGCAAAGTGCTTTTTTGGATTCAATGCAATTGATAGATCTACTATTTAATATATCAAACACCTTATTAAACAACTCAATAAATGAAATTGTAGCACCTGCATTACTAAACTCATGAATTTTAAGAGTACCTATCTTTGCAAAATTTAAGTGTGACCGCGACTGATTGACTTAATAGTTGAGTTGCAAGTTTTACTTTCATTTTCTGTTTAAAAAATAGTATATGGTTTTTTCTTAATTTATTAGCTAGATGACATCCTTCCTGCTCCTGTAAGTAACATACACGTTGAACATATTCAAAATTAATTTCATTATTTTCATAATCCAAGAATATTTTCTTTTCGCCAAATGCGTTGATCCAATTTGATCATATGTGCTGGATCAAATATTGCTACAATTTTTGAGTCATCATATTCGGAAGCAAATGAAGTATTTAATGCATCAACTTTAAAGTTACAACCTAAAAGCTTTGCAGCAGTTATATTAGAGGAACAGCCATTACTCTAAGAGTCCAACCAACATTTTTTAATGAAATCGTGATACTTATTCGTAATATCTTATTCAATCTTATTCAAGAACCACAGATATAATGGAGTATGGACTGGAAACGAGCAGCTCTGCTTATCATGGCCATGAATGTATGTACAAGAGGCAAAGACGTACAGGGGGTCGCTATGTGTTCCTGGAGTTCACAGCGCCCTCTGTATAAAACACAGACTAAGATACAAATCATGAACTATGATTAATATAATTAATTAATTTAATCATAGTTCATGATACAAATTGTGTAGCCAAATAAAACCACCGGTAGCAATGAAAACTTCGAGAACAGTTTTCTTATCAGCTAAGCGACATCTTTTCGTGGCCGTCCCTCGATCCCAGCGCGCCACGATTATAAAGAACTTCTTTATAATCGTGATCCCAGCCGACCATGTCGTTTCCAGTCCACTATATATGACTATATCTAGTCCGTGTACACAATTTGTATCTAAACTTGAGTTGTACCAATATTGTTCTGTGGTTGTACCACCTATGATTAAAGTTTATCAAAATATTAAATCGGCTGAATTCTCCCGTTAATATCTGTTATCAGCTGATTGAGCTTAATCTAATAGAGTTTTCCACATGACTGCAATATTGCACTGGTGCAATTATTTTATGTTTTTATAGGAATACCAGCGCATAACTAGTGCGGTTTTTTATATTCCACACGCTGACACGCGTGCACTCTACTATAGTTACTTGCACTCAGTGCAGTGATAATCGCACGAGCTCTCCACGGTGGTGAACCTTATCTTTTATTGATTAGCATCTATCAACTCTTTAATTTTCTCGTAAATAATTTATATCATTAAAATGATCTGCCCGCAGACAGATTGCATGTTTCAGATGCAATGCTCCTTAAACTGATAGCGTTTTCCACATGACTGCACTATTGCACTGGTGCAATTATTTTATGTTTCATATGAAATATCAGTGCACAACTAGTGCGGATTTTTATGTTCCATATGCGTGCACTCGGCCAGTTTCTTGCCCTCAGTGCAGTGATAATCGCACGAGCTCTTCATGACGGTGCACCTTATCTTTTATTGATTATACATCTTTTAACCACAGATATGTATAATAAACAGGTTTATTATACATATCTGTGCTTTTAACTTTATTAATTTTCTGATACTGATAAACAAATAAACAATAAACATTGATATTTGAAATTGAAACCTATTTTAAACCCATAATCATTTGATGAATTATGTTTCAGATGCTCCTTAAATTGACTGCACTGAGTAAGATTATGTGAGTTATCATTTGCACGCTGTACGTGCAACCATAGAACAATATGGTGCAACTAACCGCACTT
Source organism: Macrosiphum rosae (assembly GCA_016617965.1). Lineage (NCBI taxonomy): Eukaryota > Metazoa > Arthropoda > Insecta > Hemiptera > Aphididae > Macrosiphum > Macrosiphum rosae. The sequence goes on along the minus strand of WHPZ01589271.1, from coordinate 11,154 downwards.
GTGCAGTCATATGAAAAACACTATGACTGGCACTAACAAGATTATGGGTGTTATCATTGGCGCGCTGTACGTGCATCTAACCACACCGGTGCAGTCATATGGAATTATGGAAAACGCTAATAGTTTAATACTTTAATCATAGACGATACAACCGATACAACCGATACAGTCCCAAATGATTCAAGACTTATAAAACAAATATCAATTATCAACATTATAAGTAGTTTAAACCGGGGATGGACAACGTTTTTGAAAACTTATTAAACGGGAAAAAAACAAAAAACGAAAACAGTTACTAAAATAAAAACGAAAAAAAAAACAAAAACAATTAACAAAACAAAACAAAAAAAAACTGAAAAACGATAACAAAAAATCCCAAAAACCGAAAAAAATTTAATAACAAAATCAAAAACGAAAACGGAAATAAATTATAAGATTATTCATTATTAAATTATTTCACTTTAGTAGTTTAGGACTTAATTCTTAGTAGTATAGATTTGTATGTTCACAGTCTCTTTTTTTTTTCACCGCGGTATTTTTTCCAAGCGAGGATGTCCCACTTGAACACAATAATTTTACCGCGGTGAAAATCACGGAGAGATTTCACACTCGGAGTCCACCTATTTGCCACTCACACAAAAATATTTACCGTATAGCATTTGACAGGGAGATTTCACAATTTTTGTCCACGAATTCTCCGCTTCAGCAAAATATTTACCGTATTTTAAAATTACAGGGAGATTGTACACTCAAAATCGGTTTTGCCGCTTACTCAAAAATATTTACTGTGTACACACTAAATATTTTTTTTTTCCAACAAACCTTATTATTAAAAGTACAGAACACAAATTATGTAATTATAGATTTTTTTTTTATTGATATTTTATTAATTCTTAAATATATTTACACAAGTTTTCCTTCTTCTCTAGTAAAAGGTACATATTCTACAATACGATCATGAATCAATAAACAATAAGCAGTTACACCTGTAAGTGAATCTGAAGCTTAAATTTCCAATTGAACATCCACTGCTGAGGCCGTGGTTGAATCGCTCTGTTTTGAAGTATCGATAACTATAGTTGGCGCGTTTGCTAGAAAAGTAGAAGGGCTCAATATCGGGTTACGAATACTTTTTTCATAGTGCGATTCTTGAAACGATGTATACAAATTATACAATCAGGTGAAATTGTTTTTCGAAAAATATAAATTCAAATTATCGTATGGATAAGGTATCGAGTTCAGAAATACTTTAACGTTTGTTAGATTACAATGATACAATGTACTACAACCTTTTGATAACACATTTTTTCGTCCTATTAAAAGTTAAATGATATAAGTTATAAGAATATATTATGTAAAAAAAAATTATCAAAATTGTCAAAACGTTATTTGGAAACAATAGGAAAATAACGTTAATTAAAAACAATATGGAAAAATAACGTTTTAAAAAACGTTAATCAAAAACAATAAGGAAAAATTACGTTTGTAAAAACGTTAGGTTCCCTTAGAAATCCTCTGTAGAACCCTATGTTCCTGAATCCATAATTGATATTTGATCTTATTATTTTATTATTGCAGACACGGGACGGGATTCCAATGCCACCGTACGCGCACCGTAGGTTGTAGGGACAAGCTGTAGTTAATTCAAAAATGAATTAAAATCTATGAAACGTATATCAAAAATTTGACTTAACCGGCTACGGTATTAATATTTTTTTTCCGGCTTTACAATCCATTGAGGATTTTTACCTCCAAAACTACCTCCTCCCATTTCTCTCTATCATACGCTATAACTTGCCATTCCACCCCACCATGGTCTGCCACATGCCATATCTCTTTTATGCTGTCTATCCATCTTCTTCGTGGTCTTCCCCTTGGTCTCCTCCCCGCTAACGTACAAGTCATTACTTCTTTTAATAGGCATCCGTTTTCTTGCCGCGCGTGTCCGGCCCATTGCATTCTTAAACTTTTAATAAATTGCACAATATTTTCCTTTTTGTATAAGTTTTCTAACTGGGCGTTCGATCTCAATTCCCATTGTGTTTCGGTATTAAATACTGAACCACGTATTCTTCTTAGGATTTTCCTTTCAAACCTTCTTAGTTTCTCTTCGTCACCTTTAGTTGTGGACTATGTAGCACATGCATAAGTCAATACTGGTCTTATGTAGCTTACATTAAGTTTTTTTTTTACATTTTCGATAGTGTTTTTGATTTAAAGAGGGTCTCCATTGCGAAATAAATCGATTAGCTGCATTCAGCCTCACATTTATTTCTTCATGCACAATATTTTTGTTGTTTAGAGTTACTCCAAGGTACCTAAATTCTTTAACTTGTTCGAATTCATTATTTTCTATTTTAAGGTTGGAGCTATCCTCTGGTCCTCTTGTTACTACCATGTATTTTGTCTTCTCCACATTTACTACTAGGCCCATATTTTTACTTGCTTTCATTAATTTCTTCAGATTTATTTGAACTTCTGCTCGAGTATTTCCAGTGATTATAATATAATTTGGGTATGCAAGTATCAGTCCTCTATCAAGTGACCAGCCTTCTCCGTTTGACATTTCTCGGACTACACTTTCTAATGCCATGTTAAAAAGTATGGGTGACATGGCATCCCCTTGTCGTAGTCCACTTTTTATTTCAAAAGCCATAGACAGTTCATTCCCAAAATTTACTCTACTAAACGTTTTACTGTTGCATAGTTTTACCGTTTTGATAATTTTCATAGGGATGTCAAATGCCCTGAGCGCCTCAGATAGCCTTTCCCTGTCTACGTTATCACAAGCCTGTTTATAGTCCCCGAACACCATATGTAGGTCCTTTGCGTATTCATAGTGCTTTTCCATTAGTTGTCTCACTACAAATATATGGTCTGTGGTTAATCTTCCTTTCCTGAATCCACTTTGGTATTCTCCTATGGCTTCTTCAGCATATCTATCTAATCTTTTTAATATTGTTAATGATAGGACCTTGTATCCCGTATTTAATAGAGTTATCCCCCTGTATTTTTTAATTTTCCTCGGTCTCCTTTTTTGAATATTGGGCAGATAAGTGTTTCATTCCAACTCTCTGGAAGCCTTTCTTCTTCCCATACTTGTAGAATTACTGAATGTAATTCCCTTTCTACTTCTTGACCTCCTATCTTCAAAAATTCTGAATTAATCCTGTCTTCACCTGATGACTTATTATTTTTCAGGGTGTGTATTGTTGTTTTTGTTTCATCCAGGCTAGGGTCCAGTACTTCCTGGTATACTGTATAATAAGCTCTAATTTCTTGGTCATTACTGTCATTATCTGGCACTTAATTTAGTAATCCTCTGAAATACTCTTTGAACTCGTTAGCTATCATTTCTTGACCAGATATCAGAGCACCATTTTTATCTCATCATCATCATCATATACAGCTTAAGGGACCATTGAGGTCCAACGCTGCCATCACAAACTTATTCCATTCTTCCCTATTGTACGCCAAGTCTAACTGAGCCCTTTCTTGAAGTACTCCTAGATCCTTCACGACTGAGTCCTTCCATCTTGTTCTGGGCCTGCCCAGAAGTCTTTTACCTCTCATTTCAGCATCAGTGCTTGTTTAATAATTTGGCCATTCGCTCCATACATGTCCTAACCATTCGACATGTATATAACAGAATATTTGGTCTTCCGTAATTCGTTATTATGTCTTCTTTCAAATTGCTCTGTTTCCCTGTTAAATAGAGGGCCATACATTTTTCTTATTATTTTTCTTTCAAAGGTAATTAAGCTCTGGTGGTTAACTTGGTGGTTGACCATGTCTCACATCAATTTGTTAGGATCGGTCTAATGTAACTAGTGTATAGGATTTTCTTTGATTCATAAGATAGATGCTTTGATTTAAGTAGTTTTAATAAACTAAAATAACACTTGTTAATCTTTTTTTTCATGCATAATATTTGTACTGTTCATGATTACCCCGAGGTATGTGAATTGATTAACTTTTCCGAAGGTGAGATTATCTACCTCTAGATCTGAGTTATCTGCCTCTGTTCGCGACACACGCATATATTTGGTTTTCTGTTGATTCATTTCTAGTCCCATCCTCTTGCTCGTCTTCGGCGGTTTTCGAATGGTTTGTATAACATCATCTCTTGAGTTTCCCATTATGAATATGTCATCAGCAAATAGAACATTCAGTTCATCGAGGTTCATTTTCCGATCTTCTGACATATCCTTTAGGCTATGTTAAATAGCATTGGAGATAATGCATGGCCCTGGCGGAAGCCAGAATGTACTTTAATTTGTGTTGACGTTGAAAATCGTACCTTAAGGTTGGTGTTACTATTGCACATTTTGACTAGAGCTATGTATTTTTGGGGTATTTAAAAATACCCCACAACCAAATACCCAACAATTTCATTGTTTCCCATAGTTCTTTCCTGCTTATTGAATCGTATGCTTGTTTAAATTCTACAGATACCAAGTGCAGATCTTTATTATATTCATAATGTTTTTCTGCCATTTATTGAATTGTGTGTATATGTTCGATTTACCCTTACTGAATCCGCATTGTTAATCCCTTATTATACCTGTTACATAAGGGTTCAATCGTCCCATTATGAGCGTTGTCAGTATTTTGTAGCCCGTGTGTAGTAGAGATATCTTTCTGTAGTTTTCAGGTAACATTGGGTCTCCTTCTTGTATATTGGGCAAAGGATGCTGGTTCCATTCCTCTGGCATGGTTTCTGTTTTCCAAATTTCTATAATTACATTATGCACATCATCCACCATTTGTTTTCCTCCATGTTTAAGTAGCTCTGCTGTTATCTGGTCTTTTCCCGGTGATTTATTGTTTTTAAGTGAATTTATTATCTTTGCTATTTCTTCTCTAGTGGGTTCTACTATATTAGGTTCTCCGTAATCATAATGTCTTCTCTGTCATCTGATATACATTCGGGTATATTCAGGAGGTTCTCAACATGGGTTTTAAACATCTCTACTATTTCTTTTTGGTCTGTTTTAGTTCTTTAGTATCGTTTATCATCATATTTGTCTGTGGTTTAAATACTTCTTTAGTCCTTCCACTTCTTTAAAAGAACCGTCTTGGATATTGTCTATTCTTTTCTACAGTTGCAATTAACTTTTTTCTCTTCTAAGGATTGCATGAGTTTCTTTTCTTCCCTGTTCATATTCTTTCCTATTTTCATCTGAATTATTTTGTATCATTTTGTATCTTAGTGTAGTTCTTTTCGCTATTGATTCTCGGAATTTGTCATTAAACCAGTCTTTTCTCTTTGTTTTCTCTGTCCATCCGACCACGTCTGTGGCGCATTCCTTTATTGCTTGTGTTACTCTACTCCATTGGTTTTTAATCTCATTTTCCCCGTGTGTGCCTGTGTTTTAATTTGTTCTGAATTAAATGTTCGTATTTTTTGGCTTCTTCTTTGTTTTTGAGTTTTCCTATATCGAATCTCTTAATTTCCGGATTTTTTCTACTCCATCTACATGATAGTCTTAGCTTGAACTGTGTTATTAATAGGTAATGGTCAGAGTCGGAATCCGCGCCTCTATAGCTCCTTACGTTATTAATGCATCCTTTGTGGTTTTTATCTATTAATAGACATGGTCTATTTGATTTTTTGTGTGTCCGTCTGGAGATATCATTCAGATATACCATTTTCATCTACTAGGGATAATATATGCGGGAGAAAGCCAGATTTAATTGCCTTGCACCTCTTAAGGAATTCTCTGGGATTGTATTTATACCTTTCAATCTCTTCAATCCTTGATTTTTCTGACATTCTTTTCTCCTTTCTTGTTAGTTTTGTCACTTCTTTCCTTTTAATCTCAAATCCTCTTATGTTTTCAGGTTTGGGTATCTGAATTGCTTCAATAATTAGTCCTAGCATTTGCACGTTCCTGGATTCCTCTTCTGCAACGTTCATTGAACCAGTTATTTCTTTTTGGCCTATGTGTGAATTGCACTGTGCTCTCCGCGGTTTCTATTATTTAATTTTTAACCATATTCCATTTGTCCTCCAATTCTTCAATACTAGTACTATTTTTTTATTTTAATTTTTCGTCTACTGTTTCCTGGTATTTCTTTTATATTTCTTCTTCTTTAAGCTTCTCAAAGTTGAATTTTTTGGCGCTACTTTTAATTTTCTTTTATTATTCCACTTTGCTGTCATTTTACTTTTGAAGACTCTAATCACGAGGTAATGGTCCGAATCTACGTCTGCTCCTCTATAGCTTTTAACATTTGTAATATTTGATTTGTATCTATTACTTATTAGTACATGATGGTCTATTTGACTAATGTATCTACCACCTGGTGATACACATGTATGTTTATAGATATTCTTTCTGGGGAACTGTGTACTACTGATATTCATTCCTCTACTCATAGCTAAATTTAGTATAAATAGTATTAATTTTTAATAATATCAATATAAATATAATATACAATATCCTAGGCTGACAAATCGTCTCCGCTTAGAATCGTTTTTCGTATAGGTACATTGATATTATATCGTTGAATTCAAATTTAACATTATCCATAACCGTCACCCACTTGCAACCTACTGTTCAGCAGAGTGATTTCCAATTTTTTTTTTTTTTAATTTACCTCCCTTTTTTTTAAATCCTGGGAATCCAAATAATTTAAAAAACAAAAAAAAAATTATATAAATAAACAATTAGGTAGTGCCTTCACTGGTTGGCTTCTTCCCTCACGTTTTCATATACAAAATATTATATCACATATTCTTATTGTGCCTAAGGGCACAGATTGTATATATCTTGTTAAAAATAAAAATAAAACCCTGGTAAACGAGTTTTGCACGAGGACCTACTATATACATAATACCTAACTTATAATTCGTATTGTAATTTAATTATCAAAGAAATATAACTTCCCCAACACTGTTCCCCAACCAACCGGCGGGAGAATGCATTGGAATACCTATAAACGTTTTAATAGTTTAGTATCTATGGCATTTGAACAACAATTGAAATAGAAAACCAGAATTGATACGTTGCAGATCACAAAGATTCCTGTAAAAGAACATCCGATTTATCAATTGATAATGTAGGTAGGTACCTACTGAGTATATAAGTTCTATGGTTTTATCATATAATATATTTTATATTATCATCTATGCCCTATGGCAATCGCAAACTGTCGACATTCGTGTCAGACGATTATTAACGATTATTTCGATGAAAAAAATAAAATAAAATGAGCCAACAATAGACGGCTAGACAGTTTGCTAAGCAGTAGGTACTACATGGAAATTTAAAAAACATATTTGCCTAAAGTTTTTTTAGATCATTTTTGAATTTTTGAAAAAAATACGAATTATAATATAAACGCAACTATTCAATCAGAATTTCCATACTTATTAGGTACTGTAAAAAAACTGCATTTAAGTATATTGATTTTCCACTGGGATACTAAGGGCGATACGGGACTTTTAGGACATACCTATTGTTTACTGTACGTAATATATTTTTCAGTTTAATAAAGTATTAACTATTACTATCGTCATATAAAAATAATAAATATATTTAAAAAAAATGTAATATCATTTTTATTTTTATCTGGGTGTTGCTCTAAAATTATGACTTTATGCCTTGGACTTTTTGGTTGTTTACCTATAGCAAAACATGGTTACTAAACAAGGCAGATCAACGAACACTCGAAAGCATTGAAATATGGAGTTGGAGAAGGATGCTGAGAGTGAGTTGGATAGAATATCGTACCAACGAAAGCATACTCTGTGAAATAGATGAGCTCCGAGAGACTATCAAAACCATCAGAGAAAGACGATGAAACATGATGTGTCACATATATCGAGGCACGAAAATGAGCTAATTTATTGAATAATAGAAGGTAAAAGGTTAGGCTATGTAAAAGGTAAACTTATTTGCATTCAATGATTTTCTATGCTAGACTATCAAGCTACACCCAACTGTGGAGAGCACATGTCCAACTGCAAAACCAACCTTTTGTATATCTTAAAATACTCATAACTCGCTTTACAATTACAATATAATAAAAAGCCTATGTCATTGTCTAGATAATAATCGCTCTAATTTTTAAGCTAACGGAGATAAACGTGTTCTGCTGAGCATAAAATTTACTAAGTTACGCACTTGTAAGACGAAGACAACAAATGCCACTGTAACGTCCCCTTAACGAGTTAATAAGTTAAGAGTTAAGTTATTTTTAACTTATTGACTTAACTTACCATTTCCCTGTTTTAATTAACTTAATTTTAACTTAACTCCTTTGTATTATTGTACCTAGGTTAACTTAAATACAACTTAATTTATATAAAAATCGATCAATCAAAAAATTATACTCAAAACATGGGTTATCATAAAAAAATTAAGCTGTATTGCATATGAGCAAAATACATGAGTTAAAAAATGTTAGTTATAGGAACTTATGATCCATAAGTCTAGTCCCACAAACAGAATTGAAAAATATTTACAGGGTTATGAGTGATAAAGTGTTCCCTGTTTCCGTGAACAAGCGGTTTATATAATATTCACCACTTAGATGTATTATTATTATTTTTTTTTAAATAAGTAATATACATTATACAATCTGTTCAAAATCAGTTGACACAAAAAACATATACGCTAAGAGTAAAAAAAAAACATGAGTATATTTGTACAAAGAAGCCACTTAATGGTACCACACTTTCAATTTAGGAGCTTAAATGCACGTTTAAGTAATCTTGTATGGTAAGTTTAAATATATAGGTTTTTTTATAATTTCTAAATGGTTTAATAGTTATTTTTTAAACATTTACACACACTCAAACTTAAATTTAAATGAACCTAACTTGAAATATGAATACAGTTCTAAAATAATGCAGCCCTATAGGCTTTAAATTACATACATAGACATAATGAATAAAACATTATGTAATAATGAAATTATGTATAGGGTGCTGACTAAGCTATAAAGTATACCCTGTTTCGGTGGGCACACATTGTACATGTATATTATATAGAATAAAAAGTATATAATAAGGTCACTTATGGCATTTCTAGTAATTCAAACTTGATTTTACACTACTAATTATACATTATTAAAACAAAATTAAAACATTACGAACGATGTAAATTAATTTATATCTTTTCATTCTTTATACTATTTATTAAGATAAATTAGACTTTTTCTTCTGTATTAAATCCTAAAAAAACTATATTATGATATATTATATAGTAAAATTAAAAATATATTTAAGCAGGTCTCAATGTTTATCAATAGCTTTTACATTAAACACAAAATACAATATATTATAATTTTACTTGTTAAACTAGACAATTAATTAGATGTTAAATTATATTATACTTGTAACAATTTTGTTTAAAATAAATTTGTGTCTTAGCAGCATTTCTTAACACTTATAATCGTATTATCGACATCTTCTAGATCTTGTATTCTTGCAGGAGTATCAATACCTATTTCTTCCCATATATTTACTGTATTTTTATTATCCTTATTTATATCAAATGACTCATGAATAAAGTTATCTAAAATGTCTACCAAACATAATATTGTTACAATACTATTTTTTATAACTATTTTAAATATTATACAAACAATATATTTTAAAATATTTACTTGTAAGATCCATTGTAACAATATTATCATAGGTTGTTTCATTAGCGGAGGGCATACAATTATAATCTTGATAACACAGTTTATTTGAAGTTTTGCGTTCTGACTTATTATTGTAGAACGATTTTTGAACTTGAATAGTTGTAAACAACAAATTCAGATCATCATTATTATCTAGGTTATCATTTTGTAACAAACTCAGAGAGGATTGTTTTGTTTTAGATAAAATATAATATGTATTTTCTAATTTAGACACTAAAAAAAAAATTAATTAATATATTAGAAAAGGATATAATATTATATATTCAAATGTTCAAATATACTAAAATTTAAAATTAAAAACCAATTACAATATTACTTACAACTTTTATCATCCAGCATATCAGAAATTATGGTTTGAATATTTTTCAAATATTTGATTATAATTGCACATCTTTTAAGTAATTGATTTTTAGTTGAATTATTAAAACTGTGACTTGTTTTTTGATTATAGATTAAACATGCATTATACTCTCTCAGAGCTAAAATAAAATATTTCAGTACTATAGAATAAAGATGTATCTAATGTATATTTTTACCATTTTTATACTGCTTGTAAGTCATAGAAAGTTCTTTATTTTCAAAAAGGGTCACTGTAAATATTTTTTCAATAAACTTTGAAAAATTAACCATTCCATTTAACAAATATACATATAAATCCATGTTGGTATTTGGATCACTCTTTTGGATAGTATCAATAATATCCATAGAAGTTTCTATTGTTGTCTAATAACAAATATTATAAGTAATTAGTATAAACTAGTAATAAAAACTAAAGTTTAAAAACATTACTTGAATGAATGCATAGGGATCAACAATTTTGTCTAGAAGATTTTGTATTTCACAAATCTCACAAACCCAATGGTTTATTAGCAGCTTTAAAAATGTTTTTTTCACTAATGAAGTCGGATCTAAATAAAACTCAATAATAGCTGGTACCATATCACTGTCCAAAAGTTCCAAGCTTGATATACACGATTTTAAAGGAATAACATCTAAATACATTTATAAATATTAAAGTATAAAACATTTAAAAATAATTGATTGTATTAAATAAATATTCAAGTTGATGTAGGGACTAAGAAGTGATCACAAAAACCTTGCACCTATATTTAGTTATTAAGTGTCTGTCTATACTAATTCATTCTTTATATTATTAATACTCATATATAATCAATATTTTAAAATGGTGATCATTATACATTTTGATACATAAATATTTCAAAAAATTTTTACTTTTTTAAAAATATTATTTTTTAACTTTTTATTATCAGTTTTAATTTTCAAATGACAAGATGTATGTTACAGGGGTATCGCGTTAAATTCTGATCTAATACTACTTCATCTAAATTTTAAATTTTAAATACTTATATAAAGTATAGTTAACATAACATCCCACTGGTATGTCAGATATCTCTCCCTCCACTCTGACCTCAAAATCCCAACCATTCATACAATAGCCGCCCACCATTATAAATCATTTCATAAAAACACTTTCAA
>WHPZ01589270.1:0-30257 GCA_016617965.1 Macrosiphum rosae | reverse complement strand
TTTCTTATACAATGCTATTATATCATTGAATTCAAATTTAATACCATCCATTATACCATGACCCACTTGTAACCTACAGTACAGCAGAGCGACATCCACTTTCCCACCTTTTTTAATATTGGGGGCCTATGCCCATTATTAAAATTGAACATTTCATATTATTTCAACACCAACAGAAGTTTAGAAGGAAATCGCCTTTTCACACGTCCACCGCATTGATTGAACTATATAGTAGCTATTTATATTATGTACCTAATGACTCAAAGACTACAAAATAGTAGGGTATCTAGGCTATATCAGCCTGTCACTCAATTCAACTTATATATACTTAAAATGCTTATAACTTATAAATAATTAATTACAGATTCTATAGATATTCAATATTTACATATCAACATATTGTCTAAAAAAATATATTACGATTACATTTTTAGAATATTAAATTAAAATATTAAACATGGTTAAAAAAATAAAATAAAAAGTATTCAGTGTTTAATATTTTCATTGGGTACCTATTTAAAATTACAAAAAAAAAATGGATAATTAGTGTCAGTTGTGAAATAAAATTCCCCCTATAACATGAAATACTAACTACTCACTTTTGTCTCATAATATATATTGTTATAAATTAATATAGAATACAGGTAAATATATAGATGTTACTATGTTAGGAATAAATTGTGTATAAATATTATTATTTTTTAGTATGTGGGTTGTATGTGCACTATCTCATATTATTGGTTTAGTTATTAATAGGTATGTAATAATAATAATGTCAAAGAAATATTCTTTATTTCCCTGGAAAAAGTTCAATAATTTTATATAAATAATTTTTGTTATAATTTTTTTAAAAATATCAAATAATATTTCGTATATTATTATCAATTTAAAAATGGTTATTTTGTATTAATAACGTATCATGTCATATTTTTTTTGTTTAAAATACAAGTTACCTATCTATTCAACACACATATATTGTACATTTATACGGTTATTTTGTATTAATAACATATACATTATTACATGTATTTTATTTTATACATGTATCATGTATCATGTCATAAGTATGTAACCTATTCAACACACGTATTATACATATATTGTGTAGTACATAGCAACTAAACTAATGATGCATTTATTGATTATTGTATTATTAAATCCATACAACAATTACCTATATGTATATTTAAATGTTAAACATAATTAGATGTTTATGATGTACAAACACTGTAATATAATACTAGTTTTTAAAAAACGTTACAGACTTGTATTTAAGTAAAATGCAATTAGGTTAAGCAATTTAAAAGATAAACAATTGAATATCATTTTACCATTTTAGTTAAGTTTCGTATACAAATACCAAAAACTCTTTTACGGGTATTTTATTGCACGAGTTTTTTAGGTTATACTTTAAACAGAACTAATTAAAATCATTGCTTATGTTTGACAACAAAAGTTTGATACTCATGGATAAAATTTGTAATATTTAATTTTCTTAAATAATCTATTATTCATATTATATATAAATTCCTACTTTTTCTTAGGTATGACCATTTTTAAAATTGTTTTTTTTGTTTAATTTAGGTGACACATTATTATATATTTTTATATTTCATTATTATTCCATGTTGGTTATTCAATTTCTAGGTATTTACGGTGTCATTTTGCTGGAAATTATTAGTTCAACCAATTAGTATGAATTCAAAAATGAGACTCTTTGTTTCTCTTTGTACATATGTTAGGTCAAATTTCCATTTTAAAGCAAAACCAATTCAATTAGAATCAAATTATTTATTAAAACCTGTAAATCGTAAATGGTTGTATGGCACTGATAGTTTGAATTGGTAGTAAATATTCTACTTAATTATTATTGTAAAATAATAACGTTGTAATTTAAAAAAAATATTTTAGTTGAATTGTAAGTTTATTGTACCAATAGCAAATTGTTCGGGATTTTTAAAAATATGATTTTATGTATTAACTAGTTTACTTAAAACGCATAATTATTGACAGTTTATTGATTGTTCTTTACAATAAAAATATCAATTGTTAATTATTTGATATAATGTTATGAACATATGCGTAAATATCGTGATATTTAATGGATAGCCCCTCGGCTATTGGCACCTATCTATAAACTTATAAATTAAAATGTTGGTAATTTATTTTGAAATTTTTAAATAAAATATAACTCATATTACATATTAATACATTATGCACTAACTTGTAATAACAGTAGGTACTTATCCAGGACCTCAAAACAATAAATTAAGTATTAACTATCGTATAAAATAAAATAAAAGTGTGATTAGATGTTTATCATCAAAAATAGTTGTATTATATTACTTTCCATTAGAGTTTCTTTTTAAGTTGTAATCATTTTTAAAATGTATTTACCAATATATTCAACAAGTTTGCTAAGTAAATATATAAATATCGCATTTTCTTTCCAATAAAAATGTGTTTTCCTAAGTATTATATTATACTCTGAAACACTTTTGACAAAAGACATTTTATTTTAACATATTAATATAATAATTTTTGTGAAATATTAATAACGAATAACTTGATATTGTTCCATAGTCCATAAAATCTATAAAAACCTATACGTACATTTAGATGTATGAGGATTTATTTTCAAAGTTACATATCTAAGTATTTTCAATTTTGTAACTTTTTTATTTGATGATTCAAACTTTGGTCATTTTATAAAGTACATTATTGATTTAGTAGAAAAGTATGCATTTTATATTACATTTAATCGATTGTATTAAGGGCATGAAGGCGGTGATTTAATAAGTGGTCGTGTATAGGCAATTCGATGTCTTATACTCGTTACGCAGTAGTGTGGTTGTGTGCGAAGTAATTGATCATTAGTGTGCATAGATACGTTCGGAATCCGTCATGTGCCACTTTCGCAAGCACACGCACATGTCAATAAATCGAGAAAAACGAAATGTATTCTGCTATGCATCCTTTATAAAAACTACCAAAAGAGGTAGTAAATTAAACATACTTCCTGAAGTTTGATTTTAATTTCGAAAAAATGGTTGAATTCGTAAGCTCCTAGACTATGCTTTGTAGGAACTACCTTTTTGATATAAAACCCAAAAAGCCCAAAATAAATACAAATGTAATGCAATTATTTCATGAGATTTTTTCAAAAAAAATATCCAAATTTGATGGTCCTTTAAAATTTAAAATCGACTTTCTCGAATGCCTAGTTATTTTTACAAAGAATTTATACATATATTAAAAATTAAAATCGGACATTCGGAAGTATGTGTAATTTACCACCGCTTATTGGTCTAAAACGTACGAAAAATACGTGACATGCGATCCCCTTAAATTGAATTGTAAATATTTATTTATTTATTTATATATATATACGCCGATCGGCAATTTTATGATTACATTTAAAATTAATATATTAATATGTAATAAATGTTTATAACACACAGTAACACCAAACATAATATAGAAAATAAAACTCAATATAAACATAATATGAAAATATTAAATATGTAATATTTTTGTAAGTAAATTAGTTCATTCATGTGGGTGCAATGTGGATTATATTACAACTAGTACCTATAGATTGTTTGTCCTATTTCATAAATATCAACCATTTCAAAATATAGAGTTTTTATACTCAAAAAAGTTTTATTAGTAAGAATGAAGACATTTATTGAGACATAGATAAATACATTTTTTCGAAAATGATTGATCTAATATAAAATAGACAAATTAATACGATTTAGCAGTATAAGTATCTACGATTATTCATGAATTAGGTACAGTATTTAGTTGAGTCACAGTATTTGGAAATATTTTATATTAAATTGATATTCATCGTTTGTAATATTATAGTAAGATTACGGATTTGTATTCACTAAAAATTATAGCATACTATGCAGTAAAAGTTGTGTAAATATGCAGAATATATTATGTAAAAAATAAACAGTTGGTAATAATATTTTTTTTTTAAAGTGGGTAAGTGGATGTTGCTCTGCTTTACAGTAGGTTAATAGTGAGTCACTGTATAATGGATTGTATTAAATTTGAATTCAATGATATCAAAATATCATTGTATGCAAAAAACGATTCTGAGTGGAAACGGTTTGTTAGTCTGGGTATTTTATATTGTTATTATATTTTATTATAGCCTGTAAGTTGAATTAATATTATAAATTACACAAAAATAACTAACATTTTAATTTTTATTTTTATTTGTATTTGTTTCTGTGGTGATAAACACATAAAATCCCATTTTTAGATGTTTTTTGTAATTTGTCGGTGGTTTTTTCTCGTTGCATTTAATAACAATTGAGAAAATCGATAAATGACATCTCTAAGTACCATCTTGATCCAATTTGCTAAAAGATAAGATACTTTATGTTGAAATCAAAGCACTGATTCTAGTAGAAATTTTGTATACAGGCTAAAAAAAAATTAAAACACCATTGTAAAAACACTAGATTCCTTGCTAAGCACAGAATCTAAAATGCACACAATTAAATTGTTAATTATAAAATGTGTAAAAATATTTAAAAATACATTCAACTGCTTAATTACACCCATAAAATACTCAATACAAAACAAATAATTTTTGATAATTATCAGTTTTTTTATTTTTAATTAAAAATCCTTTTGATATATTTTAAACACACATAAATTAGAATTGGATATTTTGGGAATAATTTAAAACGAACAATTACTATAAAGTATGTACACTGTACAGTATAGATATAAATACTATGCTCTGGCAGCTATATTTTTTGATTAAATGATTAATTAGTATTATGAAATACGTGAAAAAAAAAACTTTATAATGTTCCCAAATAATTCTCTATTATGAACCTCTATCAATTTATAAATGTATCCCATCAACCAGGAATTTGTAGCATATCGATTAATATTTGTATATTATTTATACACGTATAAAAAGTATGATTGACTCCATTTAAAGTTTTCGTTTTATTAATTTCGATAGTATTATACACATTTTTTGGTTTATTGTAATAATTATGAAGCTTGTACCTACGTTACTACTTAAGCTTGTGGCGATTCAGTTGATTTATTAGTGGTTGACCTTCAGAAAACAAGTGTTTGTGACGAATAATAAACTGAACATAAAAGAAGAATAAGTTCAAAGATTTATAGTTCAAGATTGAATAAGGTCATTGGAGGATAATATAATATTATAGATCTCAGCTTAAACCGATGAACATAGTATTCGGAAAAATTTTCAATTATTTAGAATACTTTTATAGTATTAAAATAACATTTTACATCTATATTTTATGTCTATATTACTAAAAACCTATAGGTATATTATATGATGAAGTAATATTTAAGTAATTTATATTACTAATACAGTATGTAAGTACTAGGTTAAATTGCTAATTACTGAAATTATTGAATTTTAAAATGTCATTGTGTTTATAAAATATAATTATATTCGTTAATTGTTTCAAGTACTATACATAATATTTTTCAATTACAACAAAATAACGAAAATGTTATTCTTTGTTAAAATATATTATTTCTTAGCTAAAAAAAAACTATGTTTATATAATATTATATTTTTAACCAGACATCTACTTTCAAATATTCTTGATTTTGTCACATTTTGTCAAAATTGAAACTTCTAATGCTTATTAAAAACATTGCACATGTGTATATTTGGTATATTAAAATTGCTATAATTGCAATTTAATAATATGATAAATACTTGTGGATTACATCTGTTTTTTCTATGTTATTCTAATTATAAAATATTATCTATTATTTTATATTACTATTATGATTTATGATTATAGTTAGTATGCAGCATTTGTGTTATATGAGGATAATTTACCTCCCAGGCTGGGAGATTTTGTTTTTTACATATACATTTTTTTACAAAATGTAATAATATACATAGGTAACGTAAATGTGTATTATCGTTACTATACTCTAGACAATTAGTTGAAACGATCAAAATCGATGGCCGCTGACCGCCACATTACAGAAAAAATTTACCTTAAAAACTAGATATTGTACTATCAATAGAATAGGTACTCAAATGTACTGTTGGGGACCACTCCTTCTACTCAAAAAATTATACCAGCAACGTTGAAATAATGAATGACACGTGAATTCAGTTCGTTGATAAACTGATAACATACTGATAACATAGGTATTATTATTGTTAAACTGCGGCATTCCCCGGTTGTGAGTCAAATATAATATATAACGAGCATGTATGATATTATGCATAATATATTATTTATCATTGTTATAATTTTGTACAACGAAACGGACACTACACAACACGCTCGGTGGTCGGAGTGGCGGTGGGTTATAGGTTCGTTCCACATTTCATGATTTGTGTATACGATGTACATGAACACACGGTGCATGAAAATGTACATCACTGATGCGATGTATTCGGAAGGAAACCGATAATGAGGAAACCGAGAGAATTTTCCCACACATACAACGGCAACGGCTACAACGACGACCGACGACGACAACAACAAAAACGACAACAACAACAACAAAAGCAACAACAACAACAGCAACAACAACTGTAGTTGCAGTGAAGCCTGACAGATACGCAAACTCTCATTGAAAAGGGTCGCCGGACCGTCAAACTCTGCTCTCTTCTTTTGTGCAATAATAATTATTCGTCTGGGCGCTTAGGTGGTACGCGAACCCTGTTTTGTCGGATTTTTTTTCCTGTCGTTAAACTAGGTGGGTTCACATGTACGATTAAAAAAAAAAGAATATTATATATACACACACACCGTATATTAAGTCGACAATTTTTTTAAAAATATGCACCAACGTCACGCGCGGACCGCTCAGTTTCTTGCAGTCATATATATATATATATATATATCCATACACAATACATAATATGATACTATACCCTCGTCCAAAAGCTTCATTAAAACATTTAAAACTGCTTAGTCCATTTGTCCGAGGCTGAAAGTGTCATCTGTCGTACAATTTATATACAAGTGACCGAAATTAAAAAAAAAAAAAAAAAAAAAATGAGTAAAGAATAAAGAGTGACGAGCAGTTTGACATTATAATATAATGCAAAACGACAACAAATATAAAAACTAAAAACCATTTATGTTTTTAGAAGCTAAATGTGATTTTATAATTTGGGTCTGCATAACAAATACGATGGTGCATGGAATAATAATTACAAACCAACTCAAACTCGAAAAGGTGTGAATAATTTGCCGTAAAACGCCGTTGTCAACGGTTTTATACTTTGTATATTGTACGCGTGATATATATTGTATATTATAGGGCTCATACCTTGAGTGAGGAATTCTCTTTTTCGTGGGAAGGATGCTTAAGTTTTTAACTCAGCAGATTATCTGTTTGCTCTGTTGTAGAACTACTCAAAAGACAAAAACCTCGTGTTTTCGATCATATCGTGCACCTTATTTCCATATACGCTCTTCACTCGGAAACATGATCGAACTATACAGAATTACAGCCATATGACCTAACTATATTATATAGGACAAGTATTGTAATTTTTTTTTATGAAAATAAAGTTATAAAAATATAGAAATATATCCTAACCAGTGATGGCAACCATCCGTATACCAGCAAGTCTGACATAATATTATGCTTCCATGAACACAATATATTAATATTCAACTTACAAATTCAACTCTGAATATTTTACCACATCAATATTATTAATATAGGTACCTATATTAGTGTGTCTAGCCAGTGTGTAAATAATATACTATTTGTCGAGATGAGCATACGTCATAATAGTATGTGTCGATTAAATATATATTTAACCAATATGAAATAGAAATATAGTTAGTGAAAATAAATAATTTGTAATCAATAGCAATCAGTGTTACATACATAATAATGCATTTTTCCTTTAAACATTTTATTTAGTTTCCAAACTTAGTTGAAGATGCATTCGTTAGTGGTAGCTATTGGTCGGTTGATAGGATTTAAAAAAAAATCTATCATCATCGTCACATATTTAAAGTTTATTATTATAAATAATTATAATATCCTATAATACTTTAATTTTATCATCGGTGTTTGCTGATATATTAATTAGTATCATTACTGTTAAATTTGCGGTCCTATAACAGTTGTAGTTGTTATTTATTGAAAATACCATTAGTCATTACCATCATCTCGATAAAATCACTTTCGTTTCCTTTTTATACCGGAAAATACAAAATATATATATACCTATAATCTATAATGTGATATACAATTTAATTAGCTTTAAATAATAAATATGTATCAATAATTATTCGACTATAGTTGATAAATTAGCAAACGATTAATTTACCGGAAAATGTATAATTTGTGTTAAATCCAAAATATATAACAAACCTTATACTTCAAGCGTCAACAACACTGTGTTTACTGCATGTTTGATATAATTTGTTTTTTGTCGGTATTCAATATCTTTTATAATACAATATTAACAAACTTGACTAGGTGCTGATTTGTGGACAGAAATCGTTTTGAAACAATTCGTTTCGATAACAGTATTAAAATTACAAGACATTATAAAATTATATAATAGCTTTATAGGTAGGTACAAAAAAAGTCCACCATATGCGATAAAACAGCGGACGGTCGCGGATCTTCACCAGAAAAATCACAAAATATGACTGATGTTAGCAGCAATCGTAACAATCACACTCCGAATAAAAAAAACTAATGTAGAGAGCTCTCGACGATCGACGTCATAATATTATTATTACTATCCGATCTAATGAAAGTTCACCAGACCGTGGCAGAGACGAGCGGCGGCGACACGTGGGAACTCGTATCGTGCGTGTGATTTTACGTATTCCGATGGCAAAATTGTCTTGCCACTTGGCAAAGGCGACGTGCAGCAGCCCCACTTTTGTATAGTCTCCGTGCACCTGTATAGGTATACGGTTTATATATTATTATTGTATGTACCTACACGCAGAACTACACAGCAGTACATGCAGAAACGTTTCGCCTCAACAGCCTCCACACGTACACATCGACACCACCTCCACCACCGCCGCCGCCGCCGTCGTCGTTGTCGCAGTGGAAATAGTCGCCCGCCCCTCTGTTTTTTGAGTATGTAAATGTATGCCGAGTACGTAGCCGGGCCCCGTCAAAGAGTGTTTTACGGGTACGAGAGAAATCCATCTTCGGACGATGAGGGAGGAACAGAAATAATAATAATATATTATAGAGCGGCGGCGACAGGATACGTGTGTTTGGGTGCGTGTGTGTGTGTGTGTGGGTGTGTGTTATACATGTACATATACTCGTGCAGTGTGTACATGAAAACGTTGGATTTTCTCTTGTGCTGAAATTCGGGCGCAGAGCATGAAAAAAACATCGATTTTCCGTCACGGCGACTTATCGTAGGGCTCTTTCGCGTTACAAAATATATTTACAAACCGTAAATATATACTAAGCATACAGGATATAGGTACACGGCACCGAATGAAATAAAGAGACACACGTCGTTTCGCGGTGTGTAGTTGGATAGGCGGGCGATGCGATATATTATCCTGTTTGGGCCTTGTGACGAAACGCCATCCACACGTTGCACAACTCTAACATATTATAATATTGTAGCCAGCGGGGCTTACAACCATAAATGTGTTCGATCCACTGGATTCCGACATGGTCTCGTCCGGTACGTCGATGGCTGTCATGGTACAATGACTCTCAACCTTTTGGACACCAAGGGGACGTTGGATAGGTGGTAAAATTCCCGCTGCTCAAATTCTTTAGGTTTCGAGGATGGTGCGTACTATTAATAGACATATATAATTACTATCTTAACATGTTTTAATTTGCTTAACCACAGTTTTCTTTCTATTTTTACCATATATTGAATTATATATATATATTTGAGAGCGCATATTGCATGACGTTATCTACCTAGGTATATAATATTCAATCAATTTTTTTTCTTTGATTTGGTTTAATTTACTCTTTGTTTAATTCTATCTTAATAATATATTCACTACTATAATAATTTAATATAGGTACTATATTCCCTCACGTGCAGTACTTCTCTGAAAGTTTACCCCACGGTTGAGAACCACGACTGTCGTGTGTCGTCTGTCATACTCTATAATATAGTATACGCCGTCGATTATGATCATTCACCTGCAGAAGCAATGTAGACGACAAGTGTCGATAAATAATTGAGTAGCACTTGACGCCATAGTACAGTGCAATATTGTGTATAGGTACGGTACATTTCAAAGGAAGACAATTGTTTCGGTAAACACGATGGTGGCTCATATACAATCCGGAAGACAGAGAAATATTATGTTTTATTTATGAAGCGACGACCGAAGCGCGAACCTGCAATCCCTCTTGTAAAGGGCCTGATAAAATACGGCCTTTGTGACGTTTAAGTCGATCGTTTATTGCTTTTTTCTTCTTTTTATGCAGGTGTGTGTGTGAGGGGAGGGGGTTATTCGTTTCTTTTTTTCCCCTTAATATTCGTATTGCGCGACGGCTAGTTAACGTTGAATTAGAATAATAATAACGGGACAGGGAATTCTTATCCAGACGGGTTGGAGAGGGGGAGGGGAAGGGCAAAAGGTTTGGACAAAACGAACGAGTAATCAGTCGACTGTCGAGAGCAGATCGCCATTAACGGGACGGCGGTGGGCAAAGAATAAATCCGCTTCAAAATCTCCGCTTGCCACCAATATAATATATATATAAATGTATATAATAATAGCAGTGGAAATGCCGACGCATAGGCGCAGTGCTAAATATATAATATATATATAGATATATGTGTGTGTGTGTGTGTGTGTGTGTGTGTGTGTGCGTACTTTAAAACGCGAAAGCGGCAAACAAAGAAACTTTATTAAACACATAATAAGAGGCGACTATTATTTACCTCCAGTGTTAAATCATCCGAAACAATATGGCTAACTCCCACGGCCTTACGGCCATTGTACCCCCTCCCCCCACGACGATTTGCCCACACACCACCACTACACCACCACGGGGATCAAGCGGGGCCGCGAGAACCCGACGAAACTAATTTGGGGGTATCAAGACCAGAGTGGAGCTGAGAGACCGTTTGGTGTGTGGGTTCTTGAATGTGTGTGTGTGTGTGTGTATAACACTCATTAATCTATTTAAACTTTGTGCATTTCACTTTCTATGGCGTTGCGCCGTTGCAGCATGGTGACGATTATTCATGCTTTTATAGCATACATTTTTATTTTTCGTTCTTTTGTGTATTGTTTTTTCAGCCTCTCTTTATACTACAATGATATCATTGTGAGAATGGCAAAAGTCGAAATACCTACTATAAAAAGAACGACGATGATAATAACGATATTATTATTACTGTTTACTGAATATAATTGTCTTCATATTTAGTCACTTATAGAAACAATTAATGTTGTTATCTTAAACATTTATCTACTGCAAATATCGAATATTATTACGATCACTAGCATTGAACAAAATATTCGTAAAATATCGTTTTGTTTTCTCTTTCTATATGCGTAATTTTCAAGCTCATTCCGCTTTCACAGTTTTTAATTATTAATGGCTTATTTACGTAAAACGCTGTATTATTAGTGGTATTGAATTGTAGCTTCTACGTGCTTAAATGTTGAAATAGGGTATTATGAAGACTTGGAGTGTTTTAATTTTAAGTAATAATTTTCCAATCGTTTGTTTAGAAAGAAATTATAAAATGTAAAAAAAAATAATTAAAAAGGAAGCCCATTGCTTAAAATTACAATAAACTATAATAGTAAAATAATAGTATATTTTAGTCAAACGAAATTACGAACATTTATAATATTTATATTACAAACTAATTGAAAAATAATACAACAAAAGTTTGATCAAAATGTATTAGATACATAATCGTATCATAATTGTTATAAAGATAAACAATAGATTTTGTTAAACAAAAAAGCTACAGTTATTATAATATGTCCATTTAAAAATTAAAAATAAATAATATACGATAATTAAGAGGTCAGTATTCCCTTACTCAAATATACCTACAACAAATAAATAAAAAATAAATTAAAATTTGAAGACTTTAAATAGGGTACCTACCTGTGTTTTATTATGATAATATAATGTTAAGCGACTAAATAATAAATATATATTAAATTTGGAAATTTAATTAAAACTGTACTGCAGTAGTGCGTGGTCTGCATTATAATATTTATTTATAATAAAATACAAAAATGTTTAGTTGGAAAATCAGTTAAGTAGATATCTACTTAAAACGAACTGATTTAGTCAAAATTCAAAATTGTATTTGTAAAAATACCAGGAAAAGTTATTGTGAGTACCGTTTAATATTGTATAAACCTAATTTGTTCAGTGTGAGGTGAAGTGAGCTGCACGCCTGTACACTCGCTAATCGAATTAAATGGTGTACACACAATAAAAACGGATGGTTGAAGTATTGAAATCACGAAAATGCCATCGTAAATAGTATGAGATAACATAGTGATAGACCTGCGTGGTTGTGTCACAGTTGATTCTTCTAAACAAAACGTAGTTACTGATAAACCAAAAAAATAATTAGGTAAATTATGTTTCAGGATAAAATACCTATTAAATACAAATATTGATATAATTTATTAATATCATTATCGTCTGTAAACATACTTTAAAAAAACATTAAATATAATGGCAATTTTAGTTTTCGTAATTTTATATCATGGATAACAATATTATAATATTTTATGTGTATTTTTTTTTTTTAGAAAAATATCTGTTTTCAAAATTCGAAATCGTGAATATTGTTAATAATAAAATTTTGAAATAGTAAAGAAACCTAAAAAAAAAAAAACAGTAAAAAGAAGAAAAAATTATGAACGAGTAGATTTTTTTTTTGCTCAAACGTAGTGTTAATACTGTTATACATATAATTTCACTTTAAATTAAATGAAAACATTTTTCTTTTTTTTTTGAAAACACCGCGTCTCGTGTTAAAAAAACCACCCCAACCCCATTCCGAGCAACGTCGCTGGTGGAAATGTGTAGCACTAGAAAGTTGTCGAACTCGCTGGTTGTATAATATTATACGCGCTGGTCGACGACGACGACGATGCCCCGTCCGTCCACGCACCTAAAAGATTTTCCGCTCTTACTGTTATACGGACAAACTTCTTTTATACATATTATATAAATAGCTTCACCCCCTCACACCAGCCGTCAGGTTTTTCCGCTCATTCGCAACGTATGCGGCGAAAACTATTACCGAACAAACGCAATTATCATTAAGCCCAGACTCTTGCGCTCTCGCATACACAATGCCACCGCCTCCGCCTCTGCTGTAATACAACTATACTTCTACTGCTATAGAGCTACCTTATACTTGGTATATAGTCTACATTTAGTAGTACCGCTAGTGAGTATATACTGTGCTAAGACTTACCACTGCCGCAGTGACGGTAATGGAGTCGTGCTGTAGGCCCGCCTATGTATACATATTATAATATATAGTACGCGCTTTTCCACCACCTAACCGACAGATTCGGACATCGTTATATACCGACAATGTACCCCGCTCGTGGGTTGGATAGGTACCTTTTTCCTCCCCCGTCGACTTTTTTTTTGTTTTTCTGCGCGCTTTCGTCTGATTAAAAAGTCATCAGCATGACCGCGCCGAGTCCGATTTCCATAGTAATAATTGTTACCCTTATTGTGTATTGTTTTATCAACACTATAATATGCGTATACCTACCTATATTGGTCCCGGTGCGTCTATTGTTGTAGAGGTTTTTCGTATTTTCTTCTGACGATTTGATGTCATTATCTCAAACAAGACTATATTTTATTATTGTACGTTTCGTTTTCATTTTGATTTTAATACATCACACCTTTTCAGATAAATTATCTAGTAAATAATTTACAGTAGAAAGGGAAGTTTTCATTTTTAAAACACAAGTTTGTATATCCCTACAGAACATTGTTTAAATAATACAAGAAATCACAATAGCTTGAAAATATGGTATTTTAGTATATTTAAAAATTCCATTTATGGGAAAAAAGGGGGTGAGAATGCTTGGTATACTCTTCTGTATAATATGCGTATAAGATATAACCTACTCAATTAACTTAATTTTTTAATTATTCCTTTATCAATACGCAAGCCTTTGTTTTGTAGTACCAATAACTCCACCTATGTTAATATGTTTTTAGCGTATAGAACCAAAAACTAAAATACGAGGTAAGTACTTGTATTCACCATATAAAACGTCCATACAAATAAAACGAGAAGAAGCACAAAATCGGATACCAATAACTATGTGTGTGATAAGACATGTAATATTTTAGAGAGTGTTTATTTTAACCATACGGGTATATTATTAGTTTTAGACTATAATTAATGAAATCAGAAATTAATCACTACTACCTAGGTACTTACTATTATATAATTGAAAATACATGTTTCAGTTCATATTTGTGTTCACTCTATATTGTAAATTGTACATGATATATAATAATTATATTATTCAACTTCTACATATTTTGTATTATTTATTCCTGACAGTTTACATGAAAAAAAACTATACAGCGATGAATAATTATTCAATCTAAATTCAATAAAGTCATTAGTCAATGACCATGGCGTTTTAAGCTTTTAGTAGGTTGTGGGTACATATATACGTATTACATATATCTTGTAAAAATTACAGAAAACATTTTAATCTCAATAACTAGCATAATCAACGTCATAATCAACTGAAGGTATAACGTAGTATAAATAAATGCAATGTTGATAATCATGTTTCTCTGCATTAATAACCGGAAAGTAACAAAATAAAATTATAAAAATACTATTTTGTACATATTTATTGTTAATGCATATTTAAACATGTCTGATATTCAAACTGAGTTTACCACACTTTTATATTTATTAATGTATACTCCATCATACCCGAGTAATATATATTTATTTTAATAAACATTAAGAATTTTTAATCGCATATTTTATGTTTCATGTATATTACGTTTATGCTGCAACCAGGTCTGCATCGTAATTATTACCATAACGAATCACAAAGGGGTTCATTTATGAAATATTCACTTTGTAAATTATGTATTTCGTATTATGTATTTAAAAATCAAGATTAGGTACTGTTGTCATAAAATTTAGTTTTTCACTTTCCATAGCCAAAAGTCGGACGTCCTTTACTATTTACGCATTACTATATAGCTATATATAATTTTACTATGTGTATTGTATGTACTACTAATATATTTGTTTTGTGTATAAATAATATAATATACTTACTATAATGTGTATAGCGAACACCTTGTGCATTTTTCTGTCTGCGAGATTTAAATTAAACTCTCTCAGCGCAAATTACGTTCTATATAGTATAATATTACTCAAATTTGTAATACTATATTCTAATATGTAATCTCAAGATACTCGAACAGTTCAGTCCTGCTCTTGGCGTTTTGTTTTTAATTTTCTGTCGACGTTTTTACTGCAGTGACGGAATAACCGAGTTACACATTTTCGAGTGCACTTCAATTTCAATCAATAACTCAACTACATATACAATATACATAGGTAGGTACTTTAGTGGGGTGTCATAATCATTTCTTCTGTCTTAATGATATGTGTGTATATGTATTTAATATGATTAAATTCGACCCCACGCCGAGAACTAAATATGACAGTACCGATATAACATACTATACGAAACAATAAACTATAATAAATATAATACAACACAGCTGAATATAGAAATATAGCTATATTTGTGTACGTGCGTCCTGCGATGAAAACCAAAAATAGAGAAACAGCTGTATTATATAGCGTTGTGGGGCGTCGGACCATAACCGCGAAAAGACACCTCTGCCGCTAAACAATAAGAATAACTCGAAAATACAAAAGAAACTTCACTGGACTAAAACAGTGGAATATCGTTGGTGGGTGCTCACAGCGTAGCGTGTGTATAATACATATATATATATATAGTTATAATATGTGTGTACAGTGACACGTCTGATGGGCGGGGCTTGGAGAGAGTATTTTAACTAGCTGCTTAGAACGTGTATGTATATATATGTATATATATGTATATATTATAGGCACCGAATAGGATGAAGAGCTGGGATCAAGAGGGTCGGTATGTTGGCGGGGTGGGGTTGGTCTGTATGTACATAAAGTGATATAAAAGAGTTGTAAAAGGAAGCTTTTGGGGAGGCGGCAGCGGCCACAGCAGTAACCGGGAAACGTTGAATAATGTATCTGTCAGAGGACGATGGTAAACAATACGTTATTGTGCGCGCCACACCACATATTCGCCCACATAAAAGACGAGTCGGGTCATTTTTCCTCTTTTTTTTTTCATCTTCTCCTCCAGCCGTTCTTCTCCTATTTTCATTTTTATTGTTTGTCATTAGTATCTGCATTTGTATTATTATTATTATTATTTTACATATCTGTTTGTGTACGTTTGTGCGTGTGCGACTATAACGCCTGCATGTGTTATTGTTATTATCGTACACGGAACTATCAGCCCGAGACGAGGGGTCCTATATACTTGTCATGTCAACAATAAAACTACATGGTAAATATAATAATAATCGTATAAAATATAGAATTTGAGAACATAATACTCGTTCGTAATATATTATGTATACTATATTTTGTGAAATTGTACTTTTGATAAATTTTCGTAGCGGGGTGTTTATGGTAATTAGAGGTGTTCAAACAAAAAAAAAAAAAAAAAAAAATGAGAGAAGAAGAACCCGAGTGAACTCTATTGTTTGATCCTCTTCGGTTCTATTCCTCTAAAATATATGTATATAGAATATACATATAAATCGTTGTTTCATTTCGTTTTTCATCGTTTCACCAACGCGAATTTATTCTTTTTGTGTTTTCTGTCAATACAGCGTTGGTGGATTATTAAATTTTTAATAACCAGATGCATGAGTAAAAATAAATGAACAAAAATCATACATCAAAATGACTTTTTAGACTTATTAAAGTGATTGAAAATCTTTAGCGGTAGACTGAAATCCACTATTCCTAACGGTGCAGTGATTGTTGAACTTCATTGTTTTTGACAAAATATGTGCCACTGTATCTGTTAAATTACAAGGAACATTGCCATTACTCTTTCGCATTAGTAATTATAATGATTCATTAATTTCAGACAAATATATACTTTAGAATTATTGATTTGAGTAATGATAATATTAATTAAAATTCTTAGTGACGAATCATTCCATGTAAACATGTGAATTATCTGACAGATAAAAATTAAAATAACTAAAAAAATGTATGATCAAAGGACACTTTTCAATATTTTTTTAGCCTTTATAGTCTCAATTCATAATTAAATTCACGTTTTTCCCAATATTTAATATACGTTTATAAATGTTGTCATTTTTAAAAATCATAACAGATTATCTGTCAAAAAAAATACAAATCAATATTTAATAATAAATTTATCATCTAAAAATACCCACTGTAATTTATTTGAACAATAAACCTAAATTTTATACATAAAAACTTAACTATAAAAAAATGTCATATTCAATGTAGGTATACACAATAATACATTATGCCATGGGATTATAAATTTACAAACATATTTAGGACGTCATTACTTTATTAAAACATTACTACGACAAAAAAATTTCGCTATTATTAAGAATAAACTGAAAAAACATAGTACAAGTGTCAAGTATGGATGATTTTAAAATTAATTTTTAATTTTACAATATTATTGTACTTGTTACAAACAATTTTGAAACCTTAATAAACTACAATTTCAATAAAAATTATTATTTATTATTTTAACTATAATTTTGAGGGTCTCATATATTTCTTAGCTGTTTTTTCACTTGTCTGGGTGTATATTGCAAATAATTAATTACCAACCAATTTATACTATAAATATATCCTGACAAATGATTTTTAATTAACTGTTTCAAAAATAAATATAGTGTATCTTGCAAAATAAGTAGAAAAAAATATTTTTAATTGATAATAAGCAATCAAATTTTAATTTTAGATCATAAATTGTATAAGGATTTGAATAAAATACAGTAATTAGTTACTACAAGTTGTGTTTTCTCTGATTTTATTATACATTATGACATCTGGTAGGTAACTGATATGTTGATAGTTGATACATATTTTGTTATGATTGTATTTGAAATAAATAAATAATAACATTTGGTAATGTATTATGCATTATTCTTTTAAAAAGTAATTCGATCATTTTTAGCCGGGTATAATGTGAGTAACCTATTTCCAGCGGAATTTCGAAAATAAAAACCATTATTGTAACGATTTTGCTGGTGGAGCGAAAAAAGAACTGCAGTTTTAAAACAATAACGAATTATGATGATGTTGACCGAGGATTTCACCGTCTACAAATGGGTCGTGAGGTTAGGTTATCCATCAGTATATTCTCGAGTACGATTCCTTTGCGGTTGTTTATGATATAAATATATAATGTGTGTATGTATGTGTGTGTGTGTGTGTTTATCGAAGGGGAAATTATAGTGGGAGGGGTAGACGACAAATTTGTAATAGAGGGGAAGGTGGATATGAACGTGCGCGAAAACTATGATTGATGCACTCGGTCATGTGGTCACGTTCACATTGGGAAAATAAGGGGGGTGAAAATAGTGGTGGCGAGATGACGGTAAAACTATAGGGTGCGCGGATGCTTTTGAAAACCAGCATGTTATTCATCACCACAAAAAAATATACAAACCATATACATACACACACACACACACACACACGCACACACACACATTCGCTCCGAAATACAGATATATTTCGAATTTTTCTACTGCCACACGCGTTCACGGAAATCCCTCCTCAACCCGTTAGCCACCGTGTCACAGCCTTTTAGTCCGACCAAAGTGTCCATCATGGTAGCCGTCAAGGATTTTATATATATTTTATATATTGTGAGTGTATGTGGGCTTGTTCCATTATAATTACTGATGGTCACCATCTGCGGCCCCTGTCCGGCGTGCCATGGCCCCGACGCTGACAGTCGTAATCATACTAAATGTGGGTGGATCAACATTTTTCACTGAACACTTCACCTCAACCACGTGTGTTTGGCTATGAAGATATATATACTTAGATGGTGCACAAATATAATTATTATAGATCTGTACACTGAATCTACAGTTTTCTAACAACTTGAAGCCATTTGAACGCTCAGCCGGTAACGGTTTTGTTATTGTAATAGTTTATAACATCATATACAAAAAAAAAAATAAAATATAATGTATCTCACAGGAAGCTTGTAGATGCCACCAACTTTTAGTCACCAGAAATGTTGTAGGTACCATTTAACGTAGCACTATCGATTTCTTTTCACGTTTAATGTATACATTATACATATTATATCGTATATAGATACGATATTTGTGTTTGATCTTGGAGAAAAAACCCTGCAGATTGCTACTTTATTTACTATAAGTAACGTATTATATTCTTGATTTTATTCCTTTGATAATAATCAACTCGTAAATATTTATTTTTGAATACAGTGTAAAAACAGTGTTCCGTAAGTACAGAAGAATTATTATTTTACTTTCTTGATTGTTTCGTTTGTTTTGTGTATTCTTTTCATTCAAACTTTTAACAGATTATAATTTGCAAACATTACTCTGGATGTATATGATAGTGTACCTACTTACATCAGGAACTATTAAAACAAAAAAAGTAGAACACTACTTGATATTTTTCTTCTACAAGGAAATTCTATGAATCATAAATATGTTTTCGTTAATAAGTACCAAGGTAAGCATATTATGACAACGAAAACCTTAAAAGTAATAAATAATATCTTACACAAACTCGGTCAGAAAAACAAAAAACCTGTATCTGCTACTATCTAGCACAAAAACGTATTTATGTTAAAAATGTCTAAAATATCAGAATAGAAGTTTTGAAGATATAATAATAAAAATAAAACAATTAAAATATACCCGAGTACCTACCTGACCAATTTCCATTATAATCTTGAGAACAACGTAATTTTATAATATATCTACAAAGTGTTTATAATTTGTGTTCATGATACAGAATAATTTTTCTCATCCAATATTAATTAACTACCTATAAAATAATAATAATTAATAATATAATACTGAAATACTAGAAAAAAGTTGTGAGAAACATTTTATCAATTGATCAAAAATATATCATTTGACTAATGGGTATAGGTAGTTAATTTATTTCAATAAAAATTAATATTAAATGATTAATTTAATTGTATAATGTCTATTCATTGTATAATCATTTAATATGTATATAATATTATATACCTAGTTTAAGTTTATACTCTGAATTAATTTACTGCAGTGTGAATTTAACTTTGTCACATGGTTGTTGGTGTGAGCAGTTGTAACAATGTAATAATATGTAGTTTGGACAAAGGTGGGCATTAACTTGTTAAAAAGTTAAAGTTAAGTTAAAAAGTTAATTTTTTTTTAACTTTTTAACTTAACTAGTTAATTTTTTTTGTTTTCAACTTATTAACTTATTCAGTTAAAATGTTTATTGTTGTAACTTAACTTTTTATAGTTAATTATCATTGTCATGCATAATTTAATTTTTGAGTCATGCGTAATCAACTAGGCAATACCGATCGGTCGACTTTTTTACGATTTTAGTAATTTATTTTCGAATTATATATTATAATAATTTAAATTTTTACTCAGTGTTAAATATCTTGGTAAATGTTTTTGTATAACAAAATACTATGGTAGTATATGACTTAAAAATATTGTACCTTCAAAAAAATTAACTTTTTTTTAACTGAGATAAGTTAATTTTATTTTCTCTCTTAACTTTAAACTTATCTAGTTAATTTTTTTTCCTTGTTAACTTTTAACTTAACTGAAGGCAATTTAATTGAATTAACTTAACTTTCCACAGTTAGTTATTTTAATTAACTTGCTCACCATTGGGTTCGGAGATACTTTATCATAGGCTAAATAACAAGCAAGTGTGCTCACTGTAGGTAGGAACCCAAAATAACCTCTAAAAACCCCAAATAATTTATTATTTATTAATGATTTATTTGTTTCTTAAAAAGTATGAAGATTTAATGCAAAGCTCCTGATATATTATTACAATAGCAGTTGAAAAATATTAAAAATACATAGGCACAATTTTTTTTCTTAAGCATTTAAAGTTAAAATTTTGACAAAATTTATCAAATTTAAAATTTAATAATAACTTTGTCGTTAAAAATTTTTAAAATTTTCAACTTTTATAGCTAAGGATTAAAAATTTAAAACAATATTCCAAGTAAATAGGTTATATATAAATTACTTTATTCACCTTAGTATCATCAAATATACTTCGTAATATCATAAGCTGACTAACAGTTTTCGCTCAGAATCGTTTTTCTTATAGAATGATATTATATCATTGAATTCTAATTTAATACCATAAATTATATAGTGACCCACAATAGCATAATATATCTTATGAATTTAAATAATATTTGCCCGGTAATAAAATCATTTTTTTTAAATTTTATTTAGGTTCCTAGGCAGTTACTTAATAAAACAAGATATTTTGAAATATTATTATAGTAAAGAGAAGTATGAGCTAAATTACTATAATATTACCTATAATAATTTATAATATTGGGACGGAGTGGCCGAGTGGACTAATCGCAACGGCGCCGGTTCAAACTCGGCCATGGGCGGCTATTTTCTTCGAGCAGTCACGGTGTCCGGAGAGAGAGACCACCATCCTCCACCTGAGCATGGCAGATACCTACGGGTGCCCACTTAAAAATTCTGCCAAAACAAACATAGACGTGTTCAAAACCTTCAGTATTCTCCCTCACAGTTCCACAGGCTAATGACCTCAGTTTTCGAAGCCTACCCCCCCCCCCCAAAAAAAAAAATTAACAATTATAATTCATAAACATAATTTATTAAAATATGTTATAGTTTATTTATTAGTTTAACACAAGGATGTACGTATACTATATATATACATTGTATAGTATAAAAAGGTTAACATTCGTTTTTGTATACTATTATATATTGGTTGTTATCGTTGTCAGATATGTTAACAAAAGTTAAGATCATATCATTATGTGCAATTAAATATAAATAAATTCAAAATATTTTTTTCGTTTGATAAAATTTAATTTGTATAAGATTGTTGAGTTTGAAATATAAAAGTATCGAATACTAATTCTTCATCGTAACCAAATCGTTGAAGTTAAATACGTCATTAAGCCGTATGAGAAAAAAAAATTATTTTTGGTTAGTTCTTATCGTAATATTTTTATAAATATATATATTATATTATATTTTGTATTAAAATTATTTTTACGTCAATGCCTAACTTTAATAACGCTATGAAGTATGAACCCAGACCAGTCTGATTGGGGTTGTGATTATAGTGGTTGCAGAACACATTTCAATGGTTTGTAGTTTTTAATTGGTGAAATATAAAGACAAAAAGTGAGAATGAAAAAAAAACTACCCCGTTTATTCTTCCCTTTTCATTTTGAGACGTACATTTTAATTCCCACTGCTTTTCACCGGTGTAAAAAATAAAAAGTTATAACTATACACGAGAGAAAGGAAAAATCCAACGAAGTGTCGTGAACTAATGAATAGATTCATACGAGTCTGCAATTTCATTTGGTTAGAATATATTAAATATGAAAACAAGAAATACTTGCAAACTTGCATAATAAATTGAAAAAACAGCCTTTTCACAATTATTATCACATAGACCTCTCATTATTATTTAAAACACTATATATTATAATATACTTTCTATTATTATAATCGTCGGGATTTCAACGAGGCCACACCTGGTGAGGAAATATTATAATATAAACTTGACATTTTATTACACTGATATGCGTTATTTTAAATATAATATTATAATTATCAATACGTTTTAAAATTAATATTTGTGTATATTTGCCATTAATGAAGTTACAACTAAAGTAATATATTATAAATTATAATCAAAGATCAAAATAAACAGTTTCTTGGAGTATATTTATTTGCTATAATATTATATTAGTTTACACAAACATAGCATAATACCTTTAGCACACTACTTTTCAGTTAAAAACTTAGTCCATATATATAATTATATTCAACATAATATTCAACGAGATGAAGCAGTAATAAATCTCAGTGCATAGTACGTACTCTATAAGTATAACGGGGCACACCAGGATATTATAATACCTATCGTATTGGCTCAGAACATACACACACATGGTGACTCGCTTATTAAGTGCGATTATTATTTTGTGATAGCACACTTGCATCCTTTATTTTATAGTACTAAAGGACTTATACACTAAGATTTGTCTATTATAATAATTGTCCCGAAGCCAGTTAATGTGTGTTTATGGAATATATGGAATCGAGTGTCGATCGAGTGTCGGCTTTCTATACTCGCATTATGATTTCCAGAATAAAAACAAAACAAATAATAATAATTTTAATACATTGCCCAATAAAATAAAATAATTTATCGAGTTTTAATTGACATTAGTCAGATGGAACACGCAAGAAATGTACTAAATAGTAATAAAATATCATTTAATTGGTTTAATTAAAAAATAATAATAAACAT
Organism: Macrosiphum rosae; assembly: GCA_016617965.1. Classification (NCBI taxonomy): domain Eukaryota; kingdom Metazoa; phylum Arthropoda; class Insecta; order Hemiptera; family Aphididae; genus Macrosiphum; species Macrosiphum rosae. Next base: position 6,622 of record WHPZ01589270.1, on the reverse strand, counting down.
AAAATAGATAAAATGTTATAAATTTCAGATTTGTAGTCCCACAAATATAATTTGGTGATATTTTTCTAAAAATCGAAAATGAAATCATATTTATAATCATGATGAAAAATTTAAAGGTGGACACAGAATGTATAGAGTATAGACGATATATGGAGGCTTAGGGGCGTGAGTAAGTTGCCTTCTCCTCCCAGATTTTGGTTGGTCAATTAAATTTAAGGTATATATCAGTAAAATGTTAGGCTGATCATCCGTAAATTTAGCCGCAAAGGAGCAGATCCAAACTTAAAATGGTAAAAATACTAAATAAGCTTCTTCACGATGAGTGGATAAAAAAAAAAATTGGATAATCTTTCAAGATCCTTTAACAATTATTTCTGATCTATCAATTTATAATATAGACATCTTAAAAAGTGTAATATGTATATAATAATATATAAATCAAATACTCTTTAATAAATATTATAACATACATGTTTAACCCAGAGATTCCCAATAACTATCCGTGTCCAGAGGGCACGTAATGTGGCCCGTTTAAGTTCAAACAAAATATATAAAAATACAATTATTTTCGAGATAATTACATTTTTGTTGTTGTTATTATTAGATATTAATTGTTTTCTATTATTGCGGTGGGCCCGTAGCAGAAAAAAAGGTTGGGCATCACTGGCAAGCCTTAGCCCATAAAAGCCACGCGCCCGCGTCGTTAACCATTATGTGGAATCGTGGTTATAATAATAATAATAATATGGTGGCCACAAGAATGTAGATTATGAAATTATTATAACGACGGTAGTCGATCGGCAGTATAATAATGTAGTTGTTATAGTGACCACAGAGACCGGCTATCTTTTGGCAGTTTAATTTCATATTTATATTTTAGGTATAAGCCTTCGTATAAACTGATACAGATGCATCATATAAAATACTAGATGAATAACTCGGCTTCTTCCATGTGCAGTTTTTCTTTGTGTAAAACATTTTTTTTTTCAGTTTTTACGGTGGAGATTATTTTTAGATCACTACCATTAATATTATTTATTAATCATTAAATTATTATCTATTAGACCTCTTTGATTTATTGAAAAATATTAGTTCCTGGGTACTCTTCTAAAAAGTTATAAGGTACGGCGTCGAATCTTAAATCATCTAACAAGTAATCAATGGCAACCAATAACCATATACTAAAAAACAAATACCAATTTATAATATTAATATTATAATAGTTTGTAACCAATGGCAAGCATTTATAAAGAAACAATTTTTTATTTTTACTATGAATCTCTAAATCCATGTTTAAAATGCGAATTTTTGAAAACCTTTTCTTTGAATCTAACCATTATAAAACGAAACTATTGGCCAATTTCATACTCATAGTTTCAGCGATTCCACGACTATATAGGTGATGATGAATCAGTCAGTCAGGACAAGTATAACATTCATATATATTGTAAATAAATTATAAAAGAACGTCGTACTGCTCACCTTAGACTTAAGCAGGGCTCGAATTTGAAAAAAAAATCGTTTTATATTCTTTAGAAATAAAACGTTATACACATTTTGTATTTATCGTTATTTAGAATTGAAACTTTTTTTACCCAACATTTAATAGCTATTAAAAATAATAACTAATTCGGGGAATAGTCCGTATACGGAATACATAATAAATTCTTAGGTTTTTTTTCTAAGACAAACATAAATCCTGAAAGATTATAAGAGATGAAATAAATATTTCTGAGAATCCAATACTAAACTTATAAATTATTTCGTTTTGAGTTATTTTTCGTTTGATGGTATATTTTATAAATTACGTTTTTTTAATGATACATAATAATATATTTTGTTAATCATCATGTTTTGTTTTGTGATATTTCATTATTTTCATTTATCGTACTCCGTCATCATTACGTTTAGAAATAGCAACCGTTTTTTTTGTCAAATGTAAAGTTATTATAACGTTTGAAAGCCCGGAAAATAGGTATAATATTTTATATTACCTATCCTAATCGAACTTATGATGCAAGTCACCTATTTGAGTAGTTTTATGATATACATAAATATATCTATTAAGTAAATTATTGTTATATTAAAGTCAGATAAATATGATAACATCAAACTTGATGATATTGACGCATTGATTTATTTTTAATACATCATTCACGTGTAGTGTTAATGCGTGTCGATAGTGCCAGTTTGGATAAGCAGTGAATTAAGGAGGTGTTTTATACGCACTTATATTTTAAATTTTTTTTGTGTAACGAATAGTTTAAAATGAATATCATCTCAAAGTTTCGAAGATGGATGGTAAAAAGCGTTTTGCCATAAACGTAAATGTTAAAAAATAAACTTTTCGTAGGAAACGACCATTGTTATAAAGGAGCACTCAAGCCATAATGACTACAAGGTATAAAGATGTTGTATAAAAAGGTGTGTACTTATTAAAAAAATAACATTGTCGTTGTTATGCGGCATTACGCAGACTTTTTTTTTTTACTTAAAACACATAGAAATCGCAGTCATTTTCAAGACATCATAACAATAAATTTAAATAGGTTTCACCAAATTAACTTTATACCTGAGTAAACAAAAAATTAATGAAAAACAAAAAGTATATAACAATATATTTTTATCTGAAAAGTTGTTCAATTTTATATGACCAAATGCATTTAAAACATTAGGTACTGTGACAAAATCAAAACTTTTATTATAAAAATGATTATTCGATTCAACTTGCATAAATTAATGAAATACATTGTCTGTTTTTGACTAATTAATGAAATCAAATGAGACTTATTTTAAATCATTATATTTTATTGTTCAATTTATAAAGTATGATAAAGTCTGAATACAATATACAAAATAATAAATGTGTGACAATAAATTAAAAATACAACGTGTACTAATGTACCTGCAATGATTAATAAATGTAATATTTGTGTATATACTTAGTATAGCTTCAATACAAATCCAATTATAATGTTCTCGTACCTACTTCCATAATATATTATGTATTATAACAAATCCTCATCGGCATCGCTGTTGTTGTAACAATAATTAATAGTATCTGCGTATATTTTTACTTTAAATAATTTCATTCATATTTAATTTGAAGGTTGGTAATTTTGTTATAACCATTACTGGAATAAAGAAAAAAAACGAACTAGAAATTAATAATTAAAAGCAGAACAATACTTGTATTATCGGAGAAAATATTGTAAACAGATTGTTATAAAATATTATGGTATTTACAATCGTAAAATATACTTTGTGCACTTATGGGTTAAAAAAAAAAAGTTTCGGTAAATACTACATCCAATTTCAACGATTATTTTTAGTAAAGAAAAAATCGTTCATTCGTATACTTCACACGCTGTAAAGTGCATGTACCTTAGACGTTTTATATAGTGTTAGTAGTAATATCTATAGTATAGGACTACAATATGATCAAATAAAAAGGAAGATGTAAGGGCACTTTGCACAGCCAGCTTTGAAATTAGCATTCCTCAATATTTTTGCATATTTTATTTTATGCGCATAAGTAAGTACTTTTTTCAGAGTCGATTATTAGGGAATTTTAATGACTAGCAGTAAAGGATAATAATAAGTGAAACGACTGAAGTTATACTGCATTAGCATCAATCAATAAACTTAATATATGATGTATTACTTATAAGCAGTGCGAAATATGGCCCGATAGCAGTATGTGGTTACACCAGTGTTTTAAAAACAACGTTGTTATGTTCATAATTTGCAAACTATTTTATCAAATAAAAGTGAACGTGAACGAAATTCTTATTTTCAAGTAAATTTAATGATTTTGAGGTCATTCAAATGAAATACCTACCTATAGGTACCTATTTTAAATGTATTTTTAATATTATTATTATGTTATTGTATTGTCATTTTATTTACAATGGCTCTGTTGTATTGGCAAATTAATTTCATTATAATACAATATTTGAGTTTTTTTTTTAAAACTTATAACATTTTTCAAACTATACTCTACCTATTGAAAAGTTTTTTGAAAAATATGTTTTAGAGCATATTTGTATGTATTAATTTGGAATTTATTTTTTATTAATTTAGTAACCCAGTTATTATATTGGATTTAGGTAAAGATATTTTATTTTAACCAGTTATCTAATTGTATTGTACAACATAAAAAACTATTTTTTTTAATTGTTTTTGTCTCCTTGAAGTTGTATTTAAAGATTTCTATAGTTTTAAAACAAACTACAAAATTATCATATTCATTTATTTTTTTATAACTTGAACCTGTTTGTGTTCTTTTATAATAATGTGAACGAATTCGAGTTTTAAGTGAGCTTTAGGAGCGCCGGGGCTCTTTAACTCGTCAATAGGTATGCATGAGAAAATAGGAAAGCTTTGACAGTTTTTAAAACTATCTATTTTGATCGGTCTACGTAAAAAAAGTTCTATCTACAGAATTAATCGAAACTGAAATATAATATAATGCTCTTTGCAGGTTGCGTGTTCGTTTGTATATTCTAATGTATTGGAAAATTAATATTAATAAAGTAATGAAAACATGTAGCTAAAATAGAATCAATTGCTTCATGATGAATCTATGATTCAATTTGTCACATAAAGGAGAAATTAAATTAGAAAAATAGCAAAAGTTATGAATTTTTTATTGTTCAAGCCAAATTTTGAAATAAGCAAATTATAGTACAATTAGTTGACCATATTAAAATAAGTTTTAAGAAAAGTAATGTTGGTAATTCCCAATTACAAATTACTTCAAAACTATGTAAATGAATACTAATTACAAATTAGGTACATATAAGTAATTGAAAAGTGCACAATCCTGAATAGAGTACGCGCATACTTCACATTTATAGGGATATTAAACTAATCATTCCTATGACCGTGATGGTGCTGTAGGCTACTGCAGAAACGTCAGAAAAAGTGTACATACCAGCTCTACATTATCGCATAATTTTAAAGGGTTAGGTAGTAGTTTCTTTGCAGAAATAAAGTGGTATAATTAATTATACAATTAGGTATGCACCGTTTAAGTGTTTGATGGAACAATAGTGTGCTGACTGCACCTTAAGTTACATATTATTATGTCGTGTCCGAGAATTGAAAAAACCGACAGCAATAACATTGCGACTGCGTTCTATCGTTGTCGACGACTATTTATCCGTACATTGTACAAGTATTATAGAAGTAGTATTGTATTTAATGTGTGTATGCGTTTCACTAACATCTGTCGTCTTTGGGGTGGCCGAATGTGTTCTGTAGAGTGTGTATTACAATATACAAAGATGCACACAAAAAGTTATGGTACAAATGCGACGGTGGCACAGACCTATACGGAAAAGTCCGACCAACCTTCACCGCCTCTCCCAGCGGGAGATCATCTCTTCCCAAATACATACGCACCTACATAATATTATACGCGTATACGTCGCAATAAGCGGGAATATTGTAAGAGACGATAGACGGTACGATATGTATTTATACTTACGACTATGGTGTGTGTATATATATATGTACACATAACATATTGTGTATATAATACGCGTACGGAAGAAATGGTTTACACAACCGCCTGGCCAAACGGTTAATCTGTTTGCCTATGGGAACTCTGCGAGTGAGCAAACAACAAAACGATGGCGGCGGCGGCGAGGTAGGTATATAATATATATGCCGTCGACGACGTCGTTGTCGCAGTCGTCGCGGTTCGGCCGTAGTATAGCATAGCTTGTAGCATGGTGTTGACAGTATGAGCCAAGAATTTCAGGTATTCCTTGCCTTCTTCCACAGACACCTTCCCCTTAAGTCCCACCACCCTTGTGTGTATACCTGCGGTGAGTTTACTCGTGAAAGCCGAGGGTCGGGCTGCGGAGAACACAGAGGAGGTCGAGAAATTTGAATCCATCGGCCAGTGTGTGATACGTATACTACAATGTATACACAGTTCGTAAACATTATAATATTATTGTCGTTTAAAAATTCAAAACGCGACTGGGGGGGGGGGGGCAAAAGAGGCGCGGAGACGGTCACGGAGAGAGCGCATAATATAATATGGTACTCTTTCTTCTCGTCGATTACAAAATATGATGTAAAGTGCTATTATAATAATATAAACGTACGGACTTCGAAACGCTATCTATGGCGTCATCGAAGACAACGGATATCGCCGCGATGGCATTACGATATTGTCTTTTGCGATCGTTAAATAATAATTTTCCTTTCGTTATTCCTCGGACTGTTTAATAATCACGTTCCGACGGGAGCATATACAATCCGAACGTCAATATTAAAATAATATTAAACACACAATGTAGAGGCGAACTTTTTTTCTCCTCCAAAGAGGGCGACGTCGGTTGGCTGAATCATATCGACATAGCCTACCAATAAGACATCCGTTTCAGTTTGTATCTGCACGTCCACGTTTTTCCGATTGTCGGGTATTATGTCGTCGATTTATTGTTTGCCAATAAAACTACGCTGATTCGGGACGCAAAAATCATAATTAACTACCTGTCCTATATTATCTAATATATAAAATTATCGTGTCACAGTTTTCGTTGCCATACTCCTCCGAAATGGCTTGACAGATTTTGATGAAATTTTTTGTGCATATTCAGTAGGT
>WHPZ01589268.1:0-19851 GCA_016617965.1 Macrosiphum rosae | reverse complement strand
ACGGGCGTTTAAGGCAAGTCTTTTTATACGGATATGGCTATTCCAAGTGAGGCGCTTATCCAAGTTGAGTCCAAGATATCTAACTGAGTCAGATGTGGGAATAAAAGACCACATTAATATAAGAACTCCGGCTGACGACTAAAATGACAAACTCAACATAAGTACGACGACAGTGACTCAGATAAGACAAATGATCATAAACGTAATCTTATCAAATCGTTATCGCGGACTTTTCGAATCCTAAAATATTTCTCTGTAGTTTCACATAGTTATAATGTATATAAGTAAAGTAATATACTTAATATATTTAATCAATGTTAGTACACAGTATTTAAAGCGAAAACGATTATATATATTTTTTTGCTCTTTTTCTTTCGCTCAATTGTCGGGATACCGGCTGACTTCAACATCAATTATCCTAATGTAGACAAGTTAGCTATCTAGTATTTTATATCTGTGGTCTTACCCCTGGTTATGGCCAAATCGGGTGACTGTGGCATTGAAAACGGTCTCCGTGGGGCGTGTTTTACGTTATCAATTAAATATTTCATATCAATATTATAAATTATTTGAAAAATGTCAAATAACAATATTGTAATATTTATTTCATATTTCATAGCAAAATGTGACAATACTGACAATACCATGCATAAAAAACTTTGAATAAATTTAAACGGTCGTCGTCGTCCGTGGTCAATGGATTGTTTCCGTTTTTTATAATAGTGTAACAAATAGGGATACACGTTACCAACGATTTGCCTAAAAAATAACCCTGAAAAAAAGAACCCCGAAAAAATAACCCTATAATAAGAATGATTTGTAAGTATAAATATAATAATAATAAAGAATAAATTTGTAATACGATGTCAATAATACATGAATAAAAAATACTCACCATAAATGTGGAATACAATACAATTATTTGTCAATTTCAGTTTCAATAATATAATAATTTGGTACCTAATAAAGTATAAAATATTTGTAATACAATGTCAATAATATTAATAGGTATCTATTTTACGATCGTTTTCTTAAATTTAAATAAATATAATAATTTCAATTTAAATAGGTTTTTTTCTAATGTTTACGTCATATTTCCTTATTGTTATAAATAAGTAAAGTCGTTCTTCAAATATGGAGATAATCATAATTATTAATAATATTAATTATACACATATATTTGTAATTAACGCGCTAACCACTTACGCATAATTAGCCTTGGTTTTTTTAAATTAAATTGAAACTTCTTTATGGAGGGTACAATTTCGACAAAATGTGGGACGAAATAGCTTCATGCGACTATTTGCCGTCATTACACTATTCGATAGCGAAGTGGTCAGTTCAAGAAGCTACTAGCCACGATATAGCGGGCTCGATTCCGGTCTAGGAACACAATTTTCAAATAATGTTACTTGCACACTGTATAAAGTCTACGAATCACGAGAAAAAATTATCTGAGAAAATTTAAATTTTTATAGTGACGCAGCAAAAAAAGCAATCAGTATTCAGTTTTACAACGTATTTTTTATTTGTATAGTTAAAAACTCTTTACATAATATTAAAATTAAGAATTTATCGAGTTTTATAATATAAAATACCGATCGATTGAAAGTTAAAACTGATGTTATAATAATTTTCTAAGTTAAAATGTTAAACATTTATTTTTTTTTCAGACAGTGGATAATATTATAGTATATATGTAGTACCTAATCGATTTTAGAGTGTCATAGTAATTTTTTTTAGTTTTAATACTATGATGACACGTTTTAAATTTGCAACTGTGAAGTTTAATCAATCTTTGTGATAATTATTCTGCTTAAATATTTTGTTTGAATTTATAATAATATATGCAAATAAAAATTGTAGGAAGTAGGTACTACCTCTATTTTATAGTTTTGCACTCTTGTGATATTATATTCTGTTTGTTTAAATTACTAGCTACGATTTCCATTGCTAATGAATAATGATAATAGACGTTCAATTACTCATAATCACGAACCCACTCTATATCTAAACTGTTCAATGTTGACAAAGTAACGTCTTTAGTAAGTTATATGCGCTTGTTTATTTTCAATTAATTCTGACCACGTTCTTACTATGGCCGCCGCACATGTTGATATTACCTATACCAAATTCGAAGAAGTTGTTCATTTGTGAAAAGGTACCTTAGAACTCTTTACATTATTAATAATCTCAATTTACTAAAAGGATGGACATTTATGATGAAAGACCTAGCGGTAGCCACTAGCCAATAAAATGGTTTACGAAATTATATTTTTACGTTTGAACACAGCATGATATTATAATATATACATAAACATTGAACAATGAATATGATTGTATTATTATTATTTTTTTTTTTCATCAAAATCGAACAATTTAATTCTCAAAATGTATTTTCATACAAATATTTTTAAACATTATTTAAACAAGCCACTTATCGAGCTTAGTGTACAATAGTCAATAAATTTCAAATGCATAATACTAAACAATATTATGTAGTACTGTACTACTGAGCAATGTGAAAATCATAAATATACAGTTAGTATATACGTTATAAGTACAAAAGTAAGACTTTAAGAAAAAACAAATACTGACAAGTTGTGAAAAATGCCACACATGGTGATTTATCGAAAAATGTATACAGACCTGAAATATTAACGGTAAATACATTAAAACGAACGGAAGTAGGTAGTAGGCCCCTATTGATATTTTAATTTTGAAGCAAGTTATGGTAATTTTAAAATGTAAAAAAAATGTACAGTTTTAAAATGCTCATAACTTGCCGTGTAGTTCAAATTTAAAACATCAATAAAAGCTTCATAGATGCCATAGAATCTATGGTGCTGCCGAAAACATCAAAATTCCGGGTGTACAGAGTAATAGTAATTCAGTTTGGGGTCCGGGACAAATCGAATCAGACCTTTAAGTAATTTCGGGATTGAATCGGAATAACTCTTTCCGACCCGTTCGTGTGTGCTTACCTATAGATACTATACAGTTCGCGCTTTCCTCCTTGTTTACAACACACTCTCACACACACACACACACACGACGGGGACGTAGTTTGGGCGTGAAAGTATACATGTATATATATATATATATAGACACGCACAATCCAATTTCGTGCACTATACATCCTTCCCTCCTGCCACCGCCGCCGCCGCCACCACAGGATCCGAACACTAAATCGGCGCATATACATATTTTATATACTGCAATAGTTCCCCGCGGTCTCGGTACATAATATAATAATATATAGTGGTTGATGGAGCGGGTGTTAACGAGCGCGGCCGTCCGCTGTCGCCGCACAGCGAGGTCGTGGAGCGCGCGACGTGCCTCGAATCACAACGATGTCATATATATTATGTAATATATATGTAGTATTGCGTGTACAGATGAATGTGTGTGTATGTATATAATATACACAGGCACAGAGGCACGTATACAGTGGGGAGGATGTTTTCAAAAAATATTGGTTTTTAGTTGAAAGTTTTTTACTTCTACCCCCCACCACAATAAAAAAACAACAATATTTTTCCGTACGCCCGTATGTAATAATATGTATTTATAAAACGCGACCAAAGACAGCTCTCGTCGAAGTACATAATATTATTAATTATTATAGGTACACATTACACAATATTATAATATTGTGTGTATATGGTCCGCGGCCATATGTTTTATACGAAGACGGCCACTCGCTGAATACTGCAGCTGCAATATTGCCGCGGAAGACGATATCACTATGACGAAGATGATAGTTTTTGTTATTTGGGAGGGCGTGAGTTTTTTGAAAATTTACTCTGGGGGGGGGGGCTAGAATAAAAACGGCTGGAAATCACTGGAGACTATACACAATTATAGATTAAAAAATCGTTGTATGAGATATCAGTATATCCGTGACACCTCCGTGTATTGAGAAAACAATCTTCTTCATCTCTTGTCATCTCTGTCTTCATCTTAAATCTTCAAAAAATTATGACTATAATACAGAGTATACCATTATAGGCCTATATACATTATACCTAGGTTTTTCATTAATTATTCACTTTCGATAAATATTATGTCAAAAATGGTTAATGGATGGAAAAAAAAGCGTAGGTACTGATAGTCAATAGTTTATGGTTACGAAAAAAAAAGTATAAAATATGATTTTTAAATGATTGTTACTAAGAGTGTTACAACATTTTATTTGACTTCTAGCCATCAATAGACGATAGTATACTTGACAGTTGATGTGTACTTCAGTATTTGTAAGTTGTAAGGGATTGATGTATTGTAGCTGCTTGCGAACGACATAATGCATCGATTTAACCACCATGTAAAAAGCCAAGTTGATTTAAGTATTTAACACACTGGTATCATAAAATTATGTGGTTAAAAATAATAATTATTATACCAGTGGTAGCCATGTACAGTAGTAATAATACATGGTAATAAGCACGTCAAGCACGAATAATAATACGCAAAGGCGGGTTTCCACTATACACGTTTGTCGTGTACACGAAAAATGTTCAGGTATGTCCAACAACACGGTATCGTGGTTAATCGTGTGGTAACTTAACATAACCGACCAATCACAGCAAAGGATTTGTATGCACGTGAACGCGTACGTGTATAGTGGAAACCCGCCTTAAATCTTAATTCGTGGTAATAACTAATAACCACGTTCTTGGAAGAAATCTCTTCTGAAGCCGGGTTACACTACACCGTGGTCCGTGTAGTGTAGATACGTGTTTTATGTTTATATACCAAAATGCAATACCAATGATATGAATATTGTACCTGATGATGATAACATAATATAATTTTATTTTAGTTATTACATTTCCGCACATAAATGTAATCACACGATCAAAAGTTAAATATATTCAACTATGCGGTATCGTTTGCAGGAAACTGTGATTATTTTTCACGACAATATGGTGGTAGTGTGAACCCGACTTAAGACCGTGGTAATAACTAATATCCATTTGGGGTTAAAATTGAAGATTGGTGCGTAATTTTTATACCTTTTTTATTTTTCGGGATTATTTTATTTTTCATAGCTAGAACAAATTTTCAAGATCGATGAAATATCAAAACGAAAACCATTGGAATGCCTGTGTATGTATGTATGTATTGTAAATACGATTTATTATGAAGTCTTTAAAATACATAACTGCTATTAAATTTCAGTAGTCCTGTCATCTCGAACTATTTGTTATTAATATTTGTTTGTAAAATATGTAACGCACTAACGCTGTAAAGTGAAAGTAAAATATAATATAATATTAAACTCTGAAAAAAAATATATGAGCTTGCATAAACAAGAGTCATCCCACTGTGTATATATAGAGAATGTTATGTACATTTATGTATTGCGTATATTATATATACACATTATACACATACACAACCGTTGAACGTGACTATTATCCCTTCGGAGGGACTTTAACACGTTATTATGTAATTGGTTTTGCGTTGAGCACTAAAAAGGGGGAGGTGTTTGGGTTTTAACCAGGAAAACCGCTTAAGTTAAATTAAAAGTTCTCACTCCTCCTCCTCCTTCTCGTACATATTATATATATATATATATATATATACTTATATATATATGAATGCATTATGCAGGAGTGATTAAATTTAAATAATCTCCGCGTGACAATAAATTCAAAGTTAATGATATTGCAATCGAGTATTGCGCAATGTACGCTGTATAAACACTGTACTGCAGGACAGATATTATTATAATATTATATCAAGCAAACGAAAACCAAACTGTAAACAATATTATTATTGGATGTCGTCTATCACTGCACGTTTGCAGGTTTTATTATCGTTATATTATGTAAGGTAAATTAACCTATTTCTATATTTCAAATTTAAATAATAAATGATTTTATGAACATTTTACTATTTTGCTAAATAAATAGAACCTAATACTTATTTTATAGTACATAGTTGTTGGTGTCACGTCTTCATTTCGACGAGTGTAAATTTGAACCATAAAATGAAAATGAATTTATTATAGGTATTGTTTTTATTTATATAGGTACCGTTTTAAATTATGAGCAACACTCGTCAATACTTCATCGGTTGAAAAGTTTCTTACATAACCAACTATATATAGTATGTAGGATGTACCTACTTATTCTTTTTGACGAATATTTATGTTTATATTTTTTTTATGTCACATATCTGGCAAGTAATTTTATTGTTCTTTTAACATTTTAGTTAAGCTGTGATCTCCTTTTAACGCATCTATGATTTTCCAAATTACTGGTTTCGTGCAATTTATCAGTGCTGAATATCAATTATATCACCCCTCTACATTGTTGTAGATCATTTTTAAAATTACTAAAACAGTTGCAGACTTCTATTGAAAATAATAGAGATTGGCATTTACACCTCTTCAATTCAAAATTCCAATCCACTTCCCCTCAAAATATTTTGTAATAGGACATACCTTTGGTAATTAAATGTCTTCATAAAGAATGCATTTTCATTGAAATACTCGCTTTCTAGTAACACTTCAAACGAGTAAATTACATTTACCACAGGCATAAAAGGAAATGCGCTCCTAATTTTCGTATTTAAAACGCAAATTCAATATTCTCAGTATATTTATTTAAACAGCCATGATTTTGTATTTGTCTCCGAATCGCCTGACTCAAGTGAACGAAGCAGACAGGTATTTTCGTGTTTGGAAATTCAATTGAAATAGCGATCAACACTGCTTTTTCAAAATCAGTTCACAGTTGTATATAATTAAGGATATAAATTTGATTTAAGAGATTTAGTTACACGAAACATTATGTACCTAGGTACTTACTACTTACTAGTTACTACTTATATATGATGTAACGTAATACATGAAAACATTGTATATTTGTATGTTATATTATATAACATACATAAGTACTTAGTACACAACTTATATAGTTATATATATTATTTTTAATAAATTTGACAAATGACTGCAGTATTGTGAAATGCGTATTATGATGTTTGTGATAAATATTTAATGATACGAACGGCAATAAAGGTAAACGTGGTAGAAACGACACTTTCCAAATGTTACAATTTGTCCCCCGTAAAAAGAAAAAATGGGACCCAAAAATATATTTAGCCATCCTATAAGTAGGTTGTAGGTATATAGGCATCATATGGGTGGTTAGCGACCGTTTCCGACAAACGCTCTATAATATGGTGTTTATTCTTAGACTTCTATATTGGGGAATATTACACAATAGATCTGAATTATTGTGCCCCCCCCCCCCTGGACGATGTGGGTCTCAGATTCACCACTGATTATAAATTATTTATTTATATTAAAATTATACATTATATAAGTATAGGTAGTAAGTATACATATTTTTATACATGAAACTTTATGTATACAATATTACACTTAAAAAGGTTGATTATGTTCTTTACAACTACCTAATAAGAATTTACAACTTTAATCCTTAAAGTATTTTATATTTGTTACTTTTGTACTCGAGTTTCGTAGTGACTGACTAATCTTTTGACATCAAAAGTTACAGCTAAAAATGTTGTGTGAAGAAAAAATATATATATTATGTATAGGTATCTTCTTCATTAAGACCTCTCAAAATTTAAAACTATATTTATAAATATTTTAAAAATATTATACAATACAAGTCGTTTCAATAAACTTTAAAATCTTCAAATTAAATACAAAATCTCTTTAGCGAATATTAGAGTTATAAACTATCAAATAATATATACATAATTAGGTAGGTAGATTTTAGAAAATAAAAAATGTATACCTAAGTTATTTACATACTAATAAATTAAATAATGTATATAATTATGCTTTAAACCGTTATAGTATAAATTTGTGATAATTAGTTTGGATTAATTAATTTACAGTAAGTAATACAAAGAGTTTTATATTTCCATGTTATAATATTATTGGTGATTGATGTAATCAATTGCTTTAAGTTGATTGTATTATAACGATGTGTGCTTATTGAGCCCTCTTTTATTGTATAATAAAATTTTATCACCGATATTACAGTGGCGAAATTATTTAAATTCAAATTGAAGTTACGAAGGGACACGGGACTGTGTATGTGTGTAAAACGTGTGAAAAACTGTTTAAGCCAAAGGGTTTATATCATTTATACGTCTAATGTACACACGCTCGATTTTAAAATGTTTCAACTTTATATTCCTATTCAATGTTTAATGTTTACGAACTTATACATTGTAAAGTTTATAATTTACCATACGATTTCAAGCTTATTTATATAAATATTAGATATTATATTAATTATAAATTATAGTTATTAATTTATTAAAACGTATTTTATTCAATTAACTCCACGCATGTCGCATATTACTATATACAAGTAGGTACTTAATAGGATGTATGAACTTCAACATGATTTATACTGCTTATGTTAATATACCTACTTCGCGTATCAATTATAGTATATGTAGGTATTCTAGTTTGTACAGCTATATTCTCATATCCATATATTTTCAAGAAATATTACGTTCCTTTATTTCTAAGTACCTAGTGGCTCTAGCGTACATATTATTCATAATACATATAATAATAAGATTACAATATATATTTATTTATTTATTATTTTAAAATATAAATGCAATTCGACTGTGTATATAGTAAATACAACAATAGAAAAAAATCGGTTAGTGGCTATCGCTCTGCTGTACAGTAGGTTACAAGTGGGCCAATGCATAATGGGTTGTATCCAACTTGAATTCAATGATATGATATCATTGTACAAGAAAAACGATTCTGAGCGGAGATGGTTTGTCAGTCTGAATTTGTTATATTGTTATTATTTATTATAGCCTGTAAGTTGAATTAATATTATAATATTATAATTTTTTATTCGTTACTATGATGATAATCAAAGCGTTAGTAATTAAAATCCCATTTTTAGCGGTTTTTTTGTAACTTGTTGGTAGTTTCTTCCGTGAAATTAAATAACTATTGACAAAATCGAAAAATGACCTCTCTAAAGTACCATCTTGATCCAATTTGCTAAAAGATAAGGTACTATATAATTTTGAAATCGAAGTACTCCTTCTTGTAGAAATTTTGTATACAGGATAAAAAAAATAAACACCATTGTAAAACTACTATAGCTTCCTCACTCCGCTCAGAATTTAAAAAAATACAATACAAAATACCTAAACAATAAAAAAAAATAAAAAATAGAATCACGATTGTTAGGGACATGGCTTCCCTTAAATAGCTTTCCTAGGTCTCTGAGAAATTAGTTTTTACTTCAAGTATTTGGTATAATATGGGCATATGGCTCCCGGCTCTTGTATTTGCTACCAGTATTTGGAATCCAATCCTAAATAGTAACGCCGGTGTATTAATTTACTCAGCAAATATACCTAAAATGTACCACTAGCGACTAACGTCTTCCTTGTGACACTAAAGTGTTGGTATTGAGTTATTCTAAAGAGGGCCGATAGTTATGCACTTATGCGTATGGTTCGTGGTTTATTTTCGCATATATTTAATTCCAAGAAAACGGTTCTGAACACGTTCAATATTTATTATTTTGTTTAGACTATTTGTATGATATGATAAATGATTATTGAATCTTCACAATTAATCGAAATAATATATCACTAGTTTTAAATACCTACAAATTATAATAATCTATTTCAAATAATTAATTGCAGATAATATAATACATTATAAATTATAATATTTTATTTTAATATATTATATAAATATATAATCTATAAACTTAAAATGCCCACGACTTGGTCTGGAATATACCGAACTACCTATACATAGAATAACAGTGTTAAAATCGTCCGGTGAGATGTGCCGTGGTCGTTTTCCGTTCGAGCCGCCGTGCACTGGACGATGGTGGGGTAAGTTTGTTTTAAGTATATATATAAACTGTGTAGGGGGTTTATCGGGTCGGCTTGACTTAGTTGTATATAAAGCATTGGTATATGCTATATATAAATAATAAAGGGAGTATATATATATACATATATTCAATATAAGCGGGAAAACGACGCTATAGGAGTATAGTAGGGGTGTGGGGCTCCGACGGCCTTATACTTGACTAAACCACCCTTTCCGAGCCACGAATTTCGTCGCACTGTGTGTCTATATATATATTTTCAACGGAATCGCCCTGTATACGCCGGTCAAACGAACGTGAAGCTTTCGGTGACGGGGTGCTGGCCGAGGGGGTGCTGCAGTATGGCGGGAAGAAAGGCGAGGGAGTGTTTGATCGCGCCGCCGCCGCTACCGTGCGGGGCTTGGTCGATCGTCGGAAAACGGAAGTTAAAGGGGATCCCGGATGATGCGGGCCGCCGGGACCCCGGGAAAATCCGGGAGAGCGTTCGTCGTATACATAATATATAATAAACATATACATATATATATATACATACACAATATATATGTATAAACACACGCACGAGCGCTCGTGGCCGATGGTGGGGCGCGCCAATCGCCGTGGAGTACCGGTGGCATGTATTTATTTATATATATATATATGCGTACGTATATATATGTTATACGCTTGTTCGTCGTTTCGCCGTGGCTTTGGCGGCGACGGGCCGGGCGATTCGTAATGTTTAATTATCGATTTTACCCCGGCCCACCTTTCTCACTTCACGTTATTATGCAATATATATATATATTATACTGGTATACGCGAAAATGACAAAAATAAACTCATCTGATGTATAACTATTATCATGGGTAATCAAATCTATACACGTCCTGCACCAGGCACCAGACAGCACCTACGTTGAGGACGGTATATTAAAATAACATATTAGATATATATATATTATATAAGCATATTTACAACATGATATATACCTTTTACATAGGTACCTATAATTAGTATTCTAAGATTGCCGGTTAACTACTCTAAGCATTTCCAAACAATATAAACCACATACCAAACAATTAAATTCATATAGGTAGGTACTGTGTTGATCTTTCACTCTAAATATTAGACACATGTTTTATATTACAGAACATTATATTTTGTTTGTTCCAATAATAATTTTTTGGGTTCATATTTCATAACGTTCATATTAATAGAGCCGGTAGGTAAAGGTACAAGAAATGTTGGTACAATAAAATTGTATATAACATAATAGTTAAAATTCATTAAGATAAATTTATAATTATCAGTCTGACAGTCTCTCATATATAAATAATATAATTGTTAACAATGAAATAAAATATAAATATGACCAATAATAATTATAACATCTATATTGTCATATTTTTGTTCAAAAAAACAATATAAGCAAATTCATAGTTTAAATAACTTACTTTAATTTGGCTTAGGTAGGTATAATAATTACGCAAAGTGTACAATATATAGGTATAATAGCTATTGTCCGTTATGGACAAAATTATCATCTGTTTCACGAAATGGATGTTCAACACTCCAACGTCCATAGTGTTATGCAGTTTCGTTAGAATTCAGTATCTGGTTCATCCTGTTCATGAATTGACTCCACTAAAAGTAGATAGTATATATTATAGTATATGAGCTACTTAATAATCAATCGTTCTATACAAAACTGTAGCAGCAGGTACGCAAAAATTGAAAAACCCTGAACTTATTATACCTAAGTACGTGTATTGTTCATATATTTGCATCGAGCTGTGGGGCGCTAAATTGTTTTGACAGTCAGTTATTCACGGTCTGGATGGTTCCATTGTTGTTTCTTCTTCGTTCGAAACCTACCTACCCGTGTTATTATATTATTTAGGATTAGGTTAAAAAATGAAATAAAAGTGCGCCCGTGTAGAACAATTATAATTACCGCGAAACAATCAAGTCTGTTTTTGACATTTGCGCGTCTGCTTGGCGGTGTATGCGCTTACAACTGCTGTACCTACACGAAGAAAAATAAAATATTATGTTCGAAAATGAAACGTTAAGTTTTTAAATCGATAGTTAAATATACACTCACTGTAATTTGGCAATTCCTAGTTCCTATGCTGATACTCATGTACCTACATACCTACTATGTTACCCAAATTCGAATTTATTCTACACATATAAAATATAATATTATGCCTTGGAATGAGCTTTGGTTATGTACTTATGTATTGTTGATGGTTAGAGTTCAGACGTTGTGTTGGCATTTGCATTTTCGCCAAATTGGTGTGATGTTTGATATTGAAAGCTGTATATCAGCTATAAATTAAAAATCCTCATTCCACAATACACTTTTTAACTTAATTTTATGAAGACTTATTAAATATTATAAACATTAAAACATTTCATATCCACATAATTTATAACAACAAGACATACGTATTAAAGACTTAATGGAAATGTAAAATATAAAAACTAATATAGGTAGGTACCAATAGGTAACCAAATAGGTTATACATACCAATATGTATACCTATATGTGAATACATTTAAAAAATTTATAATTTAAGTATTTCGCATAGTATTAGGTATATAAGAATTATATTTCTCAAAAAAACTTTTGAGATTGTTAACTGATTAGTGACTATTACAACTGAGATCGGATTAAATGGTTCAAACGTAAATATAAATCGATTTTTAATAGATTTGTGATGAGTCGTTGATGACGCTATTCAGTTATATCGTAGACCGGACATATATTATTCAATCTTTTATTGAATGATATCCCAGAAGGTATCAGATAAATTAAGCCGAGAAAAATGTATAAGCCACCGTAGAATAAAACCTGAAAACATATTAATTATTTTTGCTACATTTATTAATATCGCAACATTTTGCAACATTTATTAATTCAAAGTTGAAGTTATTTTAGATTCTGAGTGGAACGATGAATGTATTGATTTTACAATGATTTGTGTTTTTTTTTATTTTATTTTTTATATTTTTATTTTTGTGTCTGTCATCACGGTTTGGGACAGTAAAACTGCTTCGATTTTCAACTTCAGTATCTCGTTCGATTGGAAAACAAATATCGTTGGTGCATTGAGGAGGTCAAAATTCAAAATTCATAGTAATTTTCAAAAACGCCAAGAAAAACAAAAGAAAAACGGGAATTTCTACACAAAATCGATTTTTCTCAAAATTGAATTTGGTTTTTGGTTTAACTTTAAAACAAATGACCGTAGATACATACAATTTTCATTGGTTGTTTATATTTGAATTTTCTAACACGATAACATTTTCAAAATATTTTGATTTATTTTTAATTGTTAAGGGACATTTTCATTTTCCATTTTTTTTTTTAGTTTTTTTTTCTAAAAATATCAATAAAATGTTATTTGTTGGTTAAAAAAGAATGAAAATTTAATAGAAGGCTCCTATAGTATATTGTTTCAAAGGCAGATGAAAAATATTAAAAATCCTTATTCGCAGTTTTTTTTATAAGCATTTAAAGTTCAAAAATTGACAAAATACGGAAAAATCACGAAAATTAGCAAATTATTTTGAGTTAAGAATTCGTAAAAATTTTTCTTTTTAAATCTAAAATTTTAAAATTTAATACAAGATTCTTTATGAGATTATATAATATATACCTTAATCGAAAAAAAATGTCTATAAGAAAGTCAAATTAAATTTTTATGAGCGTTTGAAATTCAAATTTTTACAACATTGGATATTCACTCGAATTCTCCTGTAGCGATTTCCTTATTTTGTTGTAATTCAAAAACGAAAAACTGTAGATACATGAAAATTTCACTGAATGTTTATATTAGCATTTCCTATACACCATACAATTTTGAAAATATCTAACTCTTTTTCAGGTGTTTACGGATATTTACAGTTTTTAATTTTTTAGTTTTTTTTTTCTATAAATATCAATTAATATTTATCTGTTGGGCCAAAAAGTGTAAAAATTTAATACAAGGCTCCTGATATATTGTTACAATATCAGTTGAAAAATATTAACAATACATAGGCACAATTTTTTTTTTTATAAGCATTTAAAGATTGAAGTTTGACAAATTTTATCCAATTTAAAATTGAATAATTATTTTGTAGTAAAAAATTTATAAAATTTTCAACTTTTTTATCTGAGGATTGAAAATTTAAAACAAGATCCCACGTAAAAAGTTAATTCTGTTACCAAAAAATCTAAAAAATACATAAGCACAGTTTATTTTTATAGTCATTTTAAGTTCAACTTTGGACAAAATCGCATAAAAAAAAACCTAGAATAACTATTTTAGTTATTTTGTTGTGATTGTGTAACCAATATTATTTGTGGGTATACTTGAAACTTTTAAAGTACACTATTATATATCTATGAAGTATGGACTATGATAGTATCAGGGTTTGTTGTTGACGTATAACGCATTATAAGTACCTAATGGATGTTGGGATATGATTAATTTGGAATTTATTATAGGTACCTAACTTTTTTTTTAATACGATAGATAAGTATATAATATGTCTCATACCTAGACTGACATACCGCTCCGCTCAGAATCGTTTTTCTTATACAATGATATTATATCATTGAATTCAAATTTAATACTATCCATTTTACAGTGACTCACTTGTACCTACTGTACAGCAGAGAAAATACATATTAAAAAACCTAGAATAACTATTTTAGTTATTTTGTTGTGATTGTATAATACTATTCGTGGGTACTTGAAACTTCTAAAGTGTACTATATATATCTATGATAGTATCACGGTTTGTTGATGATGTATAACGCATTATAAGTACCTAATGGATATTGTGATATGATTAATTTGAAATTTATTATATTAAACAATTTTTTTTTTAATACCATACATAATAATAAGATTGTTAAAATTTACATAAATAGTTAATAATAATTAGTTTGATATTTATTGAAGTATGAAGATTGCATATTTTATTAAAATGTTCTAATCTTTTTAGCTAAGTAAAAAAAAACAAAACTACCCTTTTTGGCTATTTTTCAACCCCCCATACAGCCATAATAATTATTTTTTACTGGTTAAAAATAATGTTTGAAATTTAAATATATTTAATGATATATTAAAATGATACAGTCTGAATCACGGACACAATTATAAGGAAAGAGTCCCGACCTTATCTTCTAAGACCGTGGTCTGAACGGTTTGAAGTCTTTGATTTTAACACTTTATTATATTTGGTAACTTTTTACTTACAACGCCGTTACAAACATGGCTCGGATCAGTACTCCGAATAATATGTACGACAGTTGGATCGATAAAATATGTTGATGAAAGTAACAAGATATCACGCATACGCCAAGAATCAAAGACGCAGATCCTATGAACGCATTACCATTTAATTCCCAATTCACGCGTTTCATGCCGATTTTGTATGAACTGATGGCCCCTGCTCAAAAATGTGTAATTCAAAAACATATATTAGGTACCAATCTGTAAAATTATAAGAAAATCAACTTTTTACTGATAATACCTCGCTTGTCCTGAACGCTAGCAAATAAATAACTGAAGTAGACTACCTACTTCGTACGATTTGAAGAACGCCACACATAGTTTGGCTACCTGTAAACAATTAAAAGCGAAAACTTAAAGCGTCCGAGAGAAAAGTAATATTGTTCGTAATAATATTATTTTTCCCGTCCATCAAAAATCGGCAACTTATTAGCTATTAGATTCCGGACGTATTTATAAAATACGAGTACGAGTACATAAGTGTGTATAATAGGTGCATTCATAACCAGTAGGTAATCTTAAATATTTCTTAATACTAGATCGTGATACTTACTTTTAACTGGATCAAATTAGGTAACATAACAAGATTAGAAATTAGAATAAACGATAATTCCACAGAAGACATTGAAAAAGATAACTGGTTTGTAAAGTAAATTATCTGTGATCATCATTATCACCGTAACAGTCAATATGCTGAAATAGTCTTCAAAACGCACCAACTCATCTTTCGCCTAAAGTAAAGAATAATATAATAGAATAAAATAGAAATATGAATAAAATAATCTACGTGAATTAAATAAATGTTTTTACAATCAAAATTTTTCTAAAACCCAGATTTACAAACTAGCCATTTTGAATTTTTCAAAAAAAGGTTAAATTCTGATTTAATATTTGTTATTTTCATTATTCAAAATAAAAATGTTATAAATTACGTATATGTGTAACGCAAGAGTCAATAAATTATATTATTAATAAAAAAAGTTTTAAAATATTGATTAGAACAAAAGTTATTTTATTTGTCAGGTCTTCCGGTTACACCCTGTCCAGTATAAACCTACTACATTACTATAACTTATAATCAATAGATTAATGAAGATGTTGGTAATTTGTTTGTTGATATAGCATTTTATTATAATAAGTGTAAAATTATATTACATTTCATTGTTATTTAATTGCAAAAGAATAAAATTTCCAAAGCTATGCAGCAACTGTAACTCTATAGAACAAGTGACTTATAATTATTACCTATACAGTTGGAAAATTAAGATTTTTCTCAAATAAATACCCACCAACTATATTTATATCAAATTTCCATGACAGCTATAAATTATTATATATTAATATAATTTTGAAAATTATATCCAATCATAATAACTAGGTATTTTATTTTCTGTAACCAATGGAAACCATATATATATTATATACAAACAAATTAGAATTAAATTTGCTGAAACAAAATTCCTGTGCCAGACCATCTTTAAAATGCGAGTTTATTAAAAACCCTCACAATACACAATACACATTCATAATAATTATAACGAAAATAAAACAATACAGAAACGGTGATAATGATATGTGGGTGTGTGACCAGCTGTTCCTCCGTGACCAGTGATACTTAATATAATATACTATTGTTGCTTTGCGGCGGCAACAATATGGTAATAAAAACTTCTTTTTTTTTTCAAACAAGAATCACCCTTTCTTACATAAAATTATTCAGCAGATTATTTTTTTTAATATTTTGATTTATGCAAATCAAAATTCAAATGAGTACTTAGGTAGTTCCCGACTAATTACACTTTATAATGTTGATACCTATTACTATATTAATTCTAAATGTATTTGTTTCTTTTAGGGCTACAGTTTACTCAAGAGAAAATCAAATTACTAGTTACTTACTTAAATAAAATCATTTTATGCATACAATAATATCGTGTAACATGTATTTAGTATTTACATGTAAATAAATAGATAGTAAACACATTAAATTAAAACCGTTAATGTTTTACAAGGTTTCCAATAGTATACATTATCTCATTATTATCTCCTTATTATACTGGTAGACTGAAGAAACTATAATTTAATATTTTCATAACATAAATAATAAGCATGGATAATACGTCATAATATGACATTAAAACGAGTTTTAAAAAAATAATCACAATGTGATTTTTTAATATTTCGAGATGATTTGTATTTTATATTTAATCAAAACTACCCATATAACTGTGTGCACAATCTGTGCAGCTTAAATTTATCAGAGTTTAAGAAGGGGTGGATTCAAGGACCTGTTACTTGTCACGGTAAAGGATTTGCAGGATCACTGATCACCTAGTACATATTCAATTATTATTAATAATTAATAAACACTACTTACTTATAAAATAATACATAATTTTTTAAGTTCTTTTTAATCACTAATTATTATTCTGCGTTAAAGGTAATGTTTTATGGATAGCTACGGTTGGTACATTATATTAGGTAGGTATATCATAATAAAAGCTCTGAGAAGGATCTATCCTCATCATCCTCCATTAGTGTTATAACTACGAAACTGTCTGCTGACTGCTGTCGCATAAGTATAAAAATAAAATATCTAATAAATATGTAGAATTAATAAGCAAATTACGCTACACATTATAATATAGTATAGGTATTTAACTATCCTTTTCCTTTACTCATAGGGATAGGTTAGGTTAGTCTAACCAATAACCACAGCTTATATTCATACAAATATATTAGACTTGACGATATTCGAATTGAGGAACCTTAAGTTTTATATTCATTTGATTTTTTTGCTATCGTTCATTTTTTCTTAAAAATACACATTGTTAGGTTAATTGGTTATGATGATTATTATACAATATTTGTTTATATATGTACCTGAGTATCTGTAGTGTTTACTCCTCGACTGGTGAGATAGCTAGTAATAAAATGATCCAAGGGTCGAAATTCTATGGCAAATGCGAATATTACAGCCAAGGCAATAATTGTTGTCCAACTACGCATTTTAAAAATATTTAATATCACATTTATAACTAATAAAACGGAAGAATAGACACGATAATACCGATTTCAGATATCATAAAATGTAATAGTAACTCGTACAGTGTAGTCACTTAGGTGAATGACTAGAGTCTAGAAGTTAGAATGATATTTACTTTCGCATTTGTTTATAAATATGGAGAATGAAAACGTGCCATCAAACCGGTTTATAAAAACAGTAGAATATATAAGCTTTACGATTACGATTTATGTAGTAAAAATGACATATTTTGTACATCGTGTTTAGATTGAGTGATCGAAATATTTTATTTTTGATACCGTAACAATGCTAAAAAAATTTTAAGTATACAAAGTTGGTATACTATAAAAATAATTTATCATACCTACCTCAGAACAATTTGTTTGGATGTGATGATTTCCGGGGCGAACAAAGTGAAGAGGTCATTGTAAAATCCAATACATTTATACTAATAATATAGTAATTATACAATATTTATACAAATAATAGGTACCTATATTAAAAAACTATCATATTTTATTTATTTTTTTTTTTTTTTATTTATCAGTAAGCCAGACAACTATGGCCATTAGCTGTTTGTTTTTGTTTGTAGGGAAGGAAAAAAATTGTAGGTTAGTAAACACTTGTCTTTTTGGTTTGGCAGTTTAGTGGCAAACTGTAGGTATTTGCCATGCCGCCCAGCGGGTGGGGGATGGCGGCACTTCTCTCCGGACACCGTGACTTGCCCGAAGAAAATGCCGCCCGCAGCCGGATTCGAACCGGCGCCGGTGTGCGTCGCAACCGACGATCACTTCGTCCCCCTATATTCTATTTGTATAACGTAATAATATAGTTAATAATTAAAATGCATCATATTAGGTAATGTATAAAATATTATATTTACAGATTTATAACCCCACTGTAGGTTAGGTCAGGTTAGGTCTACTGCTGCAATCACACATATAAGTACATGTACTATAGTAGATAGCTGTAATAATTTTGTGTGAGATATTCTTTATATTTTTATTTGTCAGTGCCACTATAATATGTTTATCAGGATAAAAGATTAACTACCTATAGTATCTACCTAATTTTGTTCAGAGACGGTATACATAGGTATGTGGCTTTAATATTTTATATTTACTATTTAACTATATATACGAGTAGGTACTGATGAAACCTATTTAAGTAATTTTGAGAGTTTCTGTGAGGAATGAAGGAAATGTTTTTTTTTTAATAATCGATAGAAAGTGTTATGAATGTTTTGTTGATTATTCATTGTTCTAGTAACACTAGGAATACCAAGAAAATATTCATATGACATAGTTTCTTAGTATTAGCATATATAATATAATAATAATATAATAATAATGTTTATTTGCAAAAAAAAATTGTCTTTTTGTACATAGATAACATAACTTATTAAGTATAGTATACAAGTAAAATAATATAAAGAATTAAAATAAGTAAAAGTTTGTAAATATTTGCAGCCCTCCGATAAGCTAAAAGCTTGTGGTGGAGGGTTATAAAGAGTTCATAAAAAAAGTATAGTAATAATAGTATTAGTTAGGTATAAAGAAATAGTAATATATAGCTTGCAATCTTTAAGTTTATACAATGTCAAATTCATTAAAGTTAACAAGTTTTAAATATAGCTTAAGATGTCTTAAATTATTAAAGTCAAAAATATTAATTT
>WHPZ01589267.1:0-14177 GCA_016617965.1 Macrosiphum rosae | reverse complement strand
GACTATAGGCAAAGCCGTATAAGTACACTGTGAACAGATAACGGAGTGACGAGCATATTACTATCGGAGTACGTGTGCACTTAACGGCATTCGAAACCGAACTGAATAAGGGAAGTAGATTATGGCAGATTAATAGAATTTGTGTAACTTAGGCAGCCCTTGTGGAACCACCGCTTGGCCTTACAAGAAAGGCTTCCAAAAATAAACACCATGTTATGGAATGAGGTTTATGTCGAGTTCCAAGGTATTTTTATGCATTTTCTTATTATTTAATTATAAACTAGTAGAATTTAATTACACATAGGTAATAATAATGAAATACTATTATTTATATTTATTTTAGGTGCACATACCTTGGATGAATTATTCTTGAATTCTCGGTTGGGTCTCTTTAAAGATGTGGGTACAAGGCTTACGGTTGAAGATAAAATATTAGCATTAGTAACAGAGGAACTAAAAAAAATAAATTATTAAATAAAAAGTTATGTTATACTATAAAAGTTAATAATTTTTATGTTTAATTTGTTGTATACTAATAAGTGCCTAGTACCTATAAAAATATTATATATTCTACCAAATCAAGATACCACAGAGTTATAAACAAGGCTTTAAATAACAGTTTAAATATTTATAAACAAAAAACCCTCACAACTAAAACAAAATGTTGTTATAGAAAACACTAAGACGATTCAGTACGTCAGTATTGTCAATAATAATTATTTCATCTATAATCGTAGCGGTTTTGCCGTTTAAGGCAACCTAGCGTTTCAGCGATTGACATTTGTGTTTATTTTTATTTTAAATTGTTATTTTATTAAAATGCCTTTGTATTTTGGAATATGTAAAAGAGAAAATTAAATAAAACTAATTGGAGACGACACATTGATTCGTGCAAAATAAAAAATACTAAAAAAGAAATCATTACACCACCAACCTCATTTTTTTCTATAACCTATTATTTTTCCAAAAAAAGTAAAATTGAAGAATAAAACCCATAAACCTCAAAATAAGTATTAATGTCTAAACAGTGTTGATAATTTATTTTGGTTTTTTAATTGGTAGATGAAAACTTACATTGTGTAACAAACACCATTGATGATGGTACTTTAAGATGTGTTGATCCTTCATGGGACTCATGCAACGAAATCCATCACAGTGTACAAGTACTTATTAATTTATAATTTCTTAGTAAAAAATAATGTTCTACTTATAAATCAATCAATTTAAAACAATTTTTTAAATTATATTATGACACATTTTAAATAAAATCATAATTAAATTATTATTAGTTTTGTGTAAGAATAAATCTCAAAATTAGTATTAATATGATGTTGATGTATGGTATTAATTCGCACAAATCAACTCACTGTACTTGGGTTAAATATGGGTTTAATCTAAAGAAGACCAAAAAAAAACCAATTCGAACTCCGGAACTTTACGGGACACCCCTTTTGGTACGGAAAGTTAAATTAGGAGGCTATGGCCACACCGTGGAGATCGATGGATCCAAGTTAATGGGTATTCGGTGGGTACGAACGAAAACTAACTCGAAACGGAAATTGTTTTATGGTCATTGTAGAGAACCGCCACCCTTCTGATCGTAATCAAAGAATGGATAAAAACCTGAAACAACTATTATTTCGGATTGTTGCTTCTAGTTTTGCTACAATTATAGGCATAAGTGTAATAAATTATTTTATCTTAGGCTTACAAAACCTTAAAAGATGAAGCTATATCCATTTGACGGTAAACCACAGTGTCCACTTCAAAGACCCAGACACAGGGGTCCGCTCAAATACCATAGAAAGCACTTGGCGGTATTCAAAGGCTTCTATGTCAAATTACTGCCTAAAAAAGAAATTTTAGCCTGGGTATTTGGAAAAATTTATGTTTATGAAGCATTGTCGTTCACATAAATTAGATCCAACAATTGAATTTTTTTAAAACGCTGGTATACTCTGTCATCCAGATAATAATGAAACCGATATGACATTCATTGGTAACGATAGCAATGTTGACAACGACGGCGACAGCGAAAATTACGACAATAAAGATGAGAACAACAATGATAATACAGACGGTGACGACAATTAATAAATATAGATTATAATATAAAATATTTAAATTTAAATAATAAATAGATAAATAACAACAACTGGTGACAATCTGTATAGATAGTTGTAATAAATTATTATCCTTATCTTTGATACACAACACAACAATACAGTGCTTCACCATAACAATAACGACTTTACTCTAACTACATAGGTACTAACATTGAAGTGTCATATACTCGAAACTATGTCCGAGCCCCAAATTCTAACTTTCAAAAAAGTTTCAGAAAAAAAATGCAAAAAAAAAAGGTGTCCCGTAAAGTAGAAATAATATATGGTAATTTTTAAGGGTTACTAATCATATTAAAAAATGAAGATATGTTAAACGAAGAGTCTGAAGATATACTGCTTGGTGAATTTGAAAGTATGGCTAGTGATATTTTTAAAAACCAAGTAAAGAATGATGTTCGTGTCGGTAAATAAAAGCCGTCGTTATAGTGTAGAAATTAAACATTTTGCCCTGACATTGCACTATTACTCACAATAAGCGTAAGCATAATGCCGGTAAATTAAATTTTTTTTTGTTGCTTCATAGGTATTTATTAAATTTGTACAGGAATATTTTCATTTTAGTTTGTGATAATATTAGATAATACCTTATACCGTATTCAATTTTAATGTTTAGTAAAGTTTTTGCTATATATATTATTATTTATTAGTATGGGTATTACCTATTTTATGCTCATTAGGTAACAGGGTAGGGGATTAAAAACGGCACTTGGGCAATGGATGTCGCTTTATATAATAATATATATGCTGTTTCATAATTAATTGTTATGTTTCAGTTCAACTTTTAGCTTAACACATATAACGGCTTTGCGCAGCTGGACATATTCTGTAAGTGCAAAACCTGGATGCTTTAAAAGCATGGTTGCTAACATGGTTGAAATATACGAGGTTATTGCATTTATACCCCATATCAATCAAATATTTTATGATAAAAACAAAAATGGTAGCGTTAAAGCAACCAACCTAAATCAAGTATTTTGAAACGATTTTGAACTTATTAGCCTCTATCACGATTTAAGATATACAGGTTGCGTATCGAACTCCCATAATTTGACCGGTGAACTATCTGAAACAGCTGTTCCCACTACTAGTAGCGCACCGAGAGTACAAGCTTATAGATACAATATTATATACTGTAGGTATTGTTGGTATCAAAAGCAGATAACCGTGGTAAGTTGTTATGGCGTTATGATATTATATAATATTTAACAAAATTAAACCACAACGAGAGCTAGTCATTCTGGGGTCTCGGCTGTTTTAGATAGTTGTTACACCAGTCATCATAAAGCACTATTCGTTATAGGCCGATGTTTAACCTGTATATCTTAAATCGTGGCCTCTGTAGGCGTATTTTTGACGATAAGAGAAATTTATATTTGTGATATCCTTTTACGCAGCCATTTTGTTTTTGATGATAACAATCTTGTCATACATGCAATAACCTGTATATTTCAACCATGAGTGCAACTCACTTTTTGAAATTATTCAACATAAGTGAAATTTACAGTTAAAATTAATTGATTGATCTATAACAAGTCATTACATTATTAAACATCAGTGTGGATTAAAATACCATATACTATTTTTAGTATTATTTAAATTTACCGGCCTACTACAACAAAACGAAGTAGAAGCTACACTTGATCAGCTGATCGGGTCACTGTATTCCTACATAAGGTAAGAAATATTGGACTCTTATAAGTTAAAAACGTATTCGTAGTCTGATAAAATATTGACAAGTTTTTTATGAATGGTATTGTCAGTTTCAGTATTGTATACTTGTTGCTATGAATTATGTACCTACAAAACTTAGTATTGTCTTGGTGTATATGTATAACGGACACTACTATACCCTATTTGGCGTAAGTTTACAAACTTGTAAGCATGTGAATTAAGGCACCGGAACATTCAGACCACCATGATCGAAGACCGGTGGTCTGTGATTGATCGGCCGCCGTTTGGCGATCGGCGCTGATCATCGTAGTAGGAAGCTGCCGCAGTTCATACGATCACCACTAGCGCTCCGATAACCAGTGTTGCCATATTGGCCATTTTATGGCAACATATAGCCATTTCGATGTCCAGAATGCCATACAAATTTGGAACTAGCCTTTGGCCTTTTTACTAGCTTTTTAGATTTTTTTATATACAATTTATAGCCATTTGTAGTTCTGTACAAAACCTGTTTTTTTATTATTATTCAAGGAAAAAAAATCTATAAATAATTCTGTTAAAATAAATTGTATCGATATAATGAAAATACTAAATATAGGTAACGATATTTACGTATATAAATATAATATTGTTGATCGTTTTATATTTATAATAGTACCCACATACTGCAATGTATTTTCATAGACCAATCAACATCGTATTGTATTGCACTTGAATGATATTATTGCTGTATAATAATACTATAATATTATACTCTTGTTGACAGTAATTATTACAAACACAATATTAAAATAGTAGTTAACAGTACTATAGTTTAGTACTAATAAGTAACAACTGTTCAGACTTTCTTGTTGGTGCATACATAGTGATTAATCTTTTGAAATTTTGAATTTGTTTTTGCACCTACTGAACAACTTAGCGTCTTAATATCTTTGTGTTATAAAATATTTGAAATTATGGCCCCACAGTATGCACAAAAGTTTCGTGAAGAATGGATGAAAGATAAAAGATTTAAAGAATGGATAGTTGAACTTGAGAATGACAATACTAAGGTAAGGTGTAGATTTTGTAAGTGTGATATCCGAACCAAAAAGTATGATTTAAATCAGCATTTAAAAACAAAAAAGCATTTGGAAACTACCAAAAACTTTTCTGCATCGAGGGCATTAACAACATTTATCAAAGCAATTACCACCAAGACAGCTCAGGCAGAAGGTGCAATATGCTTATTCATAGCAGCACATAGCTCAGTATTATCATGTGATCATTTAGGAGAATTGTGTAAAAATTGTTTTAAATCGTCTGAGGCCGCTGATTCAATGAAATTGCACAGAACTAAATGCTCTGGTATAATTTGCAACGTATTAGCTCCCCATTTTAAAATAAATTAAAAAATAAAATCAATAATGGGCCATTTAGCATTTTAATTGACGAGTCAACCGATATAAGTGTGTTTAAGTTCTTGGGAATAACAATTATGTATTTCGATACAGATAGAATACAGGTGACTTCAACATATTTATCACTAGTAGAAATGAAGTCTTGCGATGCAGATGCCTTGATTAATGCTGTAAAAACGACACTACTTAGTAAAGGTTTGGATATTAAAAAATTGAGTGGAATTAGTACAGACAATGCTTCAGCTATGGTAGGCATTAATAATAGTGTTTATATAAAATTAAAAGAAGAAATACCATCATTAATACATATCCCATGTATATGCCGCCATTCGCTGCAATTAGCAGTATCAGCTGCAGCAGCTGATACTTTACCAAGAAACATAGATTATTTAATTAGAGAGACCTACAATTGGTTTTCGCATTCTACTTTAAGACAGGCTCAGTACAAAAATGTGTTCAAAGCAATTATTGATGGCCATGATCCATTAAAGATAGTTAAAGCATGTGCTACTAGATGGTCAGTGGCGTACGCAGGATTTTAGTTCGGTTAGGGTTTTCCATATAGGTTGATCAGTAACTCGTGGGGGGGCTTCGCCCCCCNATATAGGTGAACTAGTAAATATCACCAACATTGAATAACACAAAATAATTCTTTCAAAATAAATTCCTATTTATGTATTTAATCATTTTAGTTCTTAAGATAATATAAAACCTTAGATAATAATTATTAATTAGTATTTATAAAATATTAGGTATAATATACTATGCACAAAATAATAATAAATAAGTGAACAATATTCATGAATTATATTTATTTATACTATTATAATTATTTAATTTATTAAAATTATAGATTTAGTCTTAAATTTAATCTACGATTAGAAAATTTAACCAAGTGATTTAGAATCTCTTCAAGTTGTACACTTATATCTGTATGGATGTTTAGTAATGCTAACCCATTTAATCGTGACTCACTTATTGTATTACGAAGATATATTTTTAAGCGACGTAATGTAGAGAAAGATCTTTCTGCAGATGATGTAGTAATGGACAATGTTACTAATATTTTTAACAATAAGTAAATAGTTGGAAATAATATTTTATCACATGTAATAAGAGCATCTATAGGACTTTTTGGATTCATTTCATTTTTTTCCACAAATGTATACCATAATTTGAATTCTTCAGCAGTCATTAATTTACTTTTATTAATAAAAGATGAATACGTTTCATGAAGATTGAGAAAACTTTTTCTTGTTCTTTTGATGGGTTTTTTGTTTAAGGAATCAAACAGGAAAAATTTTTTAGAATAGTATTATGTGATGTGAATCTTTCACGAAGCTGGAACAAAAATGTGTCGAGAAATGGTATAAAAATTGACCGTCAAAAGTGCTGCTCAACATTTTCAACTGGAATATTATTCCTAGTTTTTTGGCGATTAATTTTTCTTGGAAGTGAAAAATCAGAAATACCAATTTGTTCGCAAGTTTTCTTAATAGTTTCAAATAATTTCATAAATTCATTTTCACTGTTAATACGAAGTTGTTCAATTAAATTCTCAACACATGAAGCAGCATCTAATGCAGTTTTTAAATCTGAATTTTCAATTAGCAAACTATGACTCAAACCAACACTTATAGATAGGACTTAAGTTAAAACGTAAAGAGAAACTTGAAATTGTAATTTTTTAATTGCACATAATAATTGATCTGCCTGAGATGATATATTACTAGAAATCCAAGAACATTCTTCAATAGATTCAGATGATCCAGTACTTGAATTATTAGATAATATTTCTAACGCACTGACTACAGCGAGCTGCATCCCTTCATATAAAATAACAGCATCGTGGCGCTGTACCCAATGCGTTGGACACATTTGTTTCAACCTGCTAGCTTTAGAACTAGGAAACAAATCTTTAATACATCTTTGAAGCACCTCAAGTCGTTTTGGGTATCCAAACAAATTACAAATTGATTGCATGGTACCTATCGTATTACGAATTTCCGGGATATTACAAGAATCAGAAATTACCAAATTCAGGCAATGAGCGCTACAGTGGATGTAATAAGCTAGTGGATAAATTTCACGAATTCTAGTTTGTACACCTTTAAACTGTCCACTCATAGCAGCAGGTCCGTCGTAACCTTGGCCGATCATAAATTTGGGGTTTATACCAAAACTTGAGATACTTTCTAAAATAGTATCAGCAAGACCTTTACCACTGACATCATTAACTTGTACAAATTGAAGAAAGTTTTCTCTTACCTTTTTTTCGCTATCATCAAAATATCTTATACAAATTGAGAGTTGTTCCTTTGTAGATACATCCATTGTTTCGTCTGCTAATAGAGCAAAACATTCAGCGTTATTAATTTGGTCCACTAATTTTTTTAGAATAAAACTGTTACAACTTGATATTATTTCATTCTGTACTCTAGGACTGATGTAAGTAGCATTTTTAGAAGCAGTATTTAGATGGTTTTCCAAATCACAATCACCTGCATCAATTATTCAATTTCAAAAGAGGACGAAAATTACCTTCATTTAGTGTTTTACCATCTTCATTTGAATTATTAACTTTAGTTTGTAAAGATTCAAGACCATGATCAAAATGACCTCTCAAAGCCAGTCCTTGTCGCCCACATAACAATGCAGTTTTTATAATTGGAAGTATTTTTTTACGATTTTCCAAAACTTCTTTTTTTTTGGCTTCATTTAACTGCAGATCTATAGATATGGTTTTTTTTTCTTTTATAGATAGGAGATTTTTTTCTTGTAACTGATTAAACTTATGATGGTCGGTTTTTCATGTTTTTTAAAATCTTCTTTTGCATTTTTCCAGTGGTCATATTTATCCGAAACCAAGCGACCAGAAGCTTCGTGTAATCCCTTACCTACACATTCATTAGGAGAAGGGAAAAAATACATATTTTACAATAAGCACCATCCATCTTCAATGTCAGAGTAAGCCAACCATTTGAATTCATGCAACCAGCAGTGTTGAAATTTCAAATTTCTTTTACCAGATTTTGGGAAGTTGTAGCTTACATTAGGTATCCATAAATTATCCAAAATGTCAAGTTTTTTATCATTTGGCATTGATACCTAGAGTAAGTGTCACATATAATTTTTGTATTTTATGATAACCTTTAAATTACAATTTAAGACTAAAATATTGATAGTTTAACTTATTATTTAAACGTCATTAAGTATCAACTTACTGTTTTTCCAACATAACATGATACATCATTTCTAACACATTTACTTAGCAGTTTTTTTGAATTTTTATTTTGAATTTTTACTTCTTCAACATTTTTCTAAAAATTAGGATTAATAAGCAATTAGGAAATTATCAATAATAAATAACTAAGAGAAAATCATTCAAATGATTCAGTTGAAATGAAGGTAATAAGAAAAACATTAGAACAGTATATTACATAAAAACAAGCATATAAATCATTATTTTAAGACAACCAATAGGCATTTAAATAGATTTAAGAATAACAAAAGCTTTTAGCTTTAAGGCACTTCTAAAGCAACTTTAACTAAGCTTTTTTGATAAAGTTAATAGACAATGAAATGCAAAATGTCTGAATGAGTATCCGAACCAATAGGTTTTTACCTAACCTAATTTTGTTTATAAATTATAATATAATATTAATGTTTGTGATAACAATAATTTTAACATATTTAACTATTATACTTCTTCATAAATGTTTATAAGAATTAAAAAACATTTTTAATTTTTATCAAATATTTAAATATTTAGTTACTACAAATTCACAAAATGTAATTTACTATAGACTATAGATATCTATAATCTATGTATAATCCTAACAAATAATAATATTATTTAATACTTATATTTTTTTACATTTGTATAGACAATATTTAAAAATATTTAGATGTATAAAGAATTGAATCATAATATTTATTGGCAAAAAGTAAATTATTTATTATATTACCCATTCAACCTAAACTAAAAAAATACTTTTTAGGTATTTTCAAAAGTTTTGAAAAGCAAGCATTAAATAGGTATATACTTAAATTACATTACAAAGCAGCTTATTTATTTACTTAGTTAATTTTAATTTTATAAAATATTTTAAAAACCCATGCAGCCATGCTTATCTTACCATCATAGATGATTTGAACCTTAGTCATAGTTAATGATAATTTTTAAAACATAAACTCACAAACGCCTTTTTGACAGTTGATAATTGATTAAGTTTTTACACATATTATCTATACAAATAACTTAAAAAGATATTTGTAATTGTAATACTTATATTTCTGAATTTACCTATGTACCATGTACCTACTAAATATTAAGTGAAAATTAGTATTTTAAAATTTGTAGGTATTCGAGTAGCCTGGAGGTACTTACCAGAATTAGGTTTTGCGACTCTATAGTCTCACTTTGTGCTGATGGGTCATTTTCTGAAGTATCAGCAGATGTTTTAGTTTTTTTTGAAAAAAAACTATATATTGACATATTTTTTCTTTTGGCCATCATCTTCTTTATAAATTACCACTACCTTAGACTATTGTCTATTACGTCTATTTAGAAAATTAGAGCTGTTCTAAATAGAACGTTTCATAACGTCGTCCCGCACTTCAGATGATAACATCAATGACACCGTGGAACAATATGATAACACTTTACACTGCAGCTATGCTTTCTCGATTTTATACTTAAGTGATGATTTCGAGTTGGCTAGTTGTTTATTAAAAAGACCTTAGTCTATTATAGATAATAGATATACTATGATTTAAGTGTTTAACAAATAAATACATTTTGAGATGAGAAAGAAATTTCGGGGGGGTCAGAACCCTAGAACCCAACCCCTGCGTACGCCACTGTAAATGGTTATCAATAGAAACAGCAGTAAGTCGTATTCTAAAGCAATGGGTTGAACTTAAAACTTTATTTGGAATTGCCAAGCAAAGTGAAAAATGTTATATGGCTGATACTCTTCATGCAATGTACTGTGATAATAACAACTTTGCATATTTAAAATTTTTATATCCTATTCTGGAAGAAATTCAGAAAGTCAATAAATCTTTTGAGTCAAATACAGTCGATCCAAGCAAATTACTCACAGATTTAACTAATATAGTGCGGTCAATAGCAAAAAGATTTATTAACCCACAATGTCGTCTCAATCCATTAACAGAAAATGTGGATAGTTATACTATGAACAATGTTTATTTTGGTTATGAGTTTTAACAGATATTACTATCAAGTAAATCCTCTGAAGATAGTAAACAACAATTAAAACAAAGGTGCCTGAAGTTTTTTCAAGTCCTATTAAAGCAGTTGCAACAACGGGTACTAAAAAACATTGATGTTTTGAAAAAGTAAATTTTATTTTAATTAAATATGCATTGCAGTGTATAAAAGAACCACTTACTCCTTTAGCAGAATTATTTA
Organism: Macrosiphum rosae; assembly: GCA_016617965.1. NCBI lineage: Eukaryota > Metazoa > Arthropoda > Insecta > Hemiptera > Aphididae > Macrosiphum > Macrosiphum rosae. Next base: position 3,543 of record WHPZ01589267.1, on the reverse strand, counting down.
TGATAGATGGAAGTACAATTGATAAAATTAATGTACAGTGGGCCAACATTGTTAGTGTAAAATGGGTGGAGAAGTCTAATACTGTTAATTTTTGGGGTGAAGTTTCCAATTACACTGATGCAAGTGGTTTGAATTCATTTGCTGAACTTTCTTCTCTTGCAAGAAGACTACTTGTACTACCTTGGTCCAATGCTGATGTCGAACGATTGTTTAGCCAGATGAATATTGTAAAAACCAAACTAAGAAATAGAATGGGCCCTAAACTATTTGATAGCATCTTAACAGTAAGGGCAGGACTAAAAGGAAGTGAGGTATGTTGTTCTGAATACCAGTTTCCTTCAGAAGTGTTGAAACAAATAGGAACGTCGTTTTATTACAATAAAAATGTGAAAGATACTAGTTGAACGTCAAATGATAGGAACTATATCCAACAATGAAGAGAATAGTATCGATAATGTTGATTTTTTTTTAATTTGTTATATAAATATTTAATAAAAAGGATTAAACTATAAAGAATAAAGACTGTCTGACTGTGTTAAAAACTTAAAACCTTAGATTATTACAATATTCGTAAGTGGTGATAAGTGATAAGGGATAATATTTTATCAGAGGAATGAAATTGTCTCTTGGCGTTATCAGCGTTATCTAGTATTTTTCTGAAAAAAATATTTAGCCTTTTATAGCCTTAACAGTACGTGGGTTTTGCTTTATTTGACTTGTATATTATGGCAACACTGCCGATAACGCGGCCGTGACGGCTTTTCCTCGAACGAGTGGGTAAACTTATACTACTAACTTATACCTCATGACTAAATAAATAGGCTGTGGTGGACTGGCCCACTGACCAACTGTCCTGTAGGATAGAAGGCCTTTGTTCTATGAGGTCGCGGGGCCCTTCATTAATAAGCTCCAAGGGGCTATAATTAAGGGAAAGTACATCTTAAATCTTTATTATCTAAAATTCAGAAGAGAAATTAGTATTTTTACCTTAAAAATAACATAATTCCAACTGTATCTTCTGAATTGTATAATAATTTCTAATTTAATAAAACACTATAAATCGATACTCCTTGATAATATATTATTGGTATAGTTACATTTGGAATTATGTTATTTTTAAGGTAAAAATACTAATTTCTCCTCTGAATTTTTCTGAATATGGGGTTTCTATAATAGGAGGTTAAAAGGCTTTTACAGGCCCAGTCCTCCTCTGTAAATAGGTATGATCATAACTTTGTGATAAGCATACCACCCTTGCCACGACAATCGCGTAGTTCTCAGCTTCTATAATATGCTATTGACATTGACAACAAATGGAATGCGGAGAATTACGAGCAATGGTTTTCTGTGTAGAATAGTGGGGAAATGCACAAACCGGATAAAAGCTGGTTTTTTGTTATCATACCTATTTATTTAGTCTTGGTATAGCTCTTGTAGTTATCTGACCACTCATTAACCGTGATTGTTATCAAAAACTGCTACTACACACCCGAGAATACCAAATAACACATTAATTTAAAATACCTTATTTTTTTTTTTTGCAATTTGAAACCGACGGCGTCGCTGGAATTGCTAACCTAACCTATGTTTCTTGAAAAACTTATTTCCGTATTTTCAATAATACTGCATACTGAGTGACATATTTCAATTTTAGTGAATGAGTAAAAAATTGGTTTCTATTAACCTATAAGATTAAATTCTTCTCTGAAATTTTGAAAATCATACTTTAAATCCACTCAATAAACAATATCATTAGAAATACGAACATTTTATTTTAATATCACTTTTAGGACTTTTGCTATCCTTTTAGAAAAATTCAACAATGATTGTACTAATTATTATAATATTGGATTAAACTATTAGGTCTGTATACCAAACACTACAAAATCGATTTGAAAAATATTTAAAATGTTGTTTTTTATTTTCTTAAGTTTAAAGTAATAGAGTCCTGAAGTAAATTATTCTGAGTATTGTTTAGATGTTTTCATGAAATCAGAGTTGTGGGTTGGTCAATTCTTCACGGTTTAACCTGATATCCTTACAATTTTTCCACCATCTATACCAAGGTCGAATATTGTCTCTGATTATCATAAATACTGTAAATGTGTAGCCGATAATTGTAACTGTAATGAATGCAACAGCCAAGCAAAGACCAAATATATCCATTGAACTGTAAATTAATTTAATTCACCGATAGATGTTTTTCTTTTGTTATAAAGCTTAATATAACACTCAGAATATTTAACCATGTACCTTAGAAACATGAGCATTTACCCTATAGTAAAATGTGGAATAAATCTAGTTTAGCGTAACTAACTTTTTTTTGGTAACCAATGTATTTCAACAATAATAACAAAAATCATAAGTGGGTATTCAATTATTCATAAAATCACAGTTTAATACTTACGTCTAGACTAAAATATTGGTAGTGGGTGAATGTAAACTTTCCTGATTTGAATGACCTATAAACTCTCCCGGGTCTACAACAGTTTTATTTTTCGGGTAGATTTAAATTATCCAGGGTCCTACTTTAGTACTACCTGGAGGGTACATGTAAACTCGACGCAGTTAGAGAAGATAATCCGGACGACCATGATTAATAGTGGTGCTTCAAATTGGTTACAATTGTGACTTCTCTGAAATATCATAGACGAAAGTTTTATGATGAAGTTCTGCGTGTATATGCGGATACTTAACACAATCTTCCTCACTCATAATTTGTGTATGATGCGTAAAGCAAAAAAGGGCCTCACAATTACTTTACCATACATTACGGTATTCAATTCATATTTAACCAGTTCAGAGTGTGGATGACGAATCCATTCCTAGTTCTGATTATCTGTTTCGTGAAATGGATAGATATTTCATCCAGTTCACGAAACGGAAAATCTTTATTTACACATCGCGTAATTACACAATGTGGATAACTTTTCGCGAAATCGACACGGTTTAGTAGTACGGAACTTGTTCCGTAGTCTGTACATACAAAAGACGAAGCAAATAATACGTGTATGATTTTTAATAATAGAAACAACTTGTACATACTTGTATATACAACCTAACCTGTGGTATATTTAGAAATAAAAAACAAGACGAGAATACTATCTCTTAGAGAAGTTTGATTTTCTCTCCGTAGCTGAAAAGCATTACTTAATCTGCAAAACGAAAAAAAGTCAAGAAATAAAGTAATTAAATATCTTGTTTTTTTGATTATAACCCATTAGTTTGTAGATTCTAAGGGGAGCGAGGAAGCTAGTGGTTTTACAATGGTGTTTATTTTTTTTTCTTGTTTTATATCCTGTATACAAAATTTCTACCAGAAGGAGTGCTTCGATTTCAACATATTGTACCTTATCTTTTAGCAAATTGGATCAATGTGGTTATTTAGAAAGGTCATTTTTCGATTTTATCAATATTTATTTAATGCCACGGGAAAAACCACCGAAAATTATGAAAAATTGCTAAAAATGGGATTTTAATTTCTAACGCTTTGTTTATCAGCATAAAAACGAATAATAAATAGTAAAATTATAATTTTAATTC